>CAJDSM010002285.1:2603-29012 GCA_903981925.1 Ostrea lurida
TTAATACTAGTACATGACACGACATGTCGCTGTATACGGTCTGTTTAACATTACTGTCGTGACAAATTAAAGGGCATCCGTTCCTGTAAGGTACAATTTGTTTTACAATTTGTTATTGCAGACATACATTGATTTTGAAAACATTTCTATTCAAGATATCGTAGTATCGAACATGCAAGAAATGACCCAAGGAGCAGGATCATCACGGCGGGTGTGACCGGTCAGCAGAGGATGCTTACTCCTCCCTGATGCTTACTCTTCCCTGATCCTACCTTCGATTTTGTCGGAGGTCCGTGTTGCCCTACACTCGCTTTTGTATATGTTTTTTTTTGGATTATGATTACGTTTAACACGGTGTTACCTTCGCCTATTTGTATCATAAAAACGTTTGAATTACCTGGTGTCCGCGGGTACAGGGTAGACGAACTGTGAGGACTCCGACTGGAATGATGGGACCCCATTCCCGGACTACATGTCACCCCTACAACAAAGATCAAAGATCAGTATAAAAAGTTAAAAGTTCACTGTGCACAAGAGCAAACAAAATACTAATAATTAAATTCCCTAAGTATGAATTAAACAGCGTGTAGAAACAACATGAAATTATCCGACTGGCTGCATGAGGTTAGTTTGTAGGTCAAGCTACATGTGCCGTAGTTCTGGTGACAGTGGAAGAACTTCCTTATAGCACTGTCACTGCGTTTCACGTATCTCTGAGTTAACTTCCTCTACATGTACAATGTACATACTACTCTACTTCCGTTCCTAGAACCGCTGATCTAGCGCTTTTGAATACACGTACCGCACGTTTTGTGCACAGAAGACAGTGCCGATCTAAATAGTTATGATTCATGAGGGCAAATAGGCAGGCGGACAAAGTCGTTTCTTAGTCCCAGTGTGATTCGTAAACAAAATATTAAGGAAATAAACTTCTGCATTTGTCACGCGGCCGTGTTCTTTTTCTTTTTTAAAGTAGAACGTCATATGTAGTTTCAAATAATTAAAACATGACATCTAATTCCATCTTTTCCTGTACACAATTTTTTTTCTCAGAATGATACCTACATCTGCAACAGTTCAATATCCAAAGATGACAGGAAAAGCGAGAGATGACAATTATATGTTTGTAATGTTCATACCAAATGACGTTTTTTATTCACCATGGAAACCAGAAAAAGTCGCTTTCAAAGCTCGAATTAGGAGTGAATACGACGCCTTAAAACGGGTTAATATTTTGTTTCATTGCGTCTGTAAAGGGTACTCAATTCCGAGTGACGATACATGGATACCCTTACTCACACGTGTCTTTTACTGATGACGATAAGCTTAGGTTATTCATTCATGAATCTCGGAAATTACCGACCGCCCAAAACTATCTATTACTAGGTGCATGTACATGTACATGTATGTAGACGGTGCCAAAATTTCAAACGACAATGTGGCAGTTACGCTAGTTTTAACTGCCAATGTACAACAAATGTCACAAATATATCGAAAATTCATTCATGTAAAGTAATACACATCACAAAATGGAAAAAAGGACTGGCAGATTTTGAGTATAGCCAGCTCTGTACCTAGTTAATTATTTCATTGTAATTAATAATACTGGACACTGTGATTAGTAATATACTGGATACACGGCCAGTTGTCAACGCATAATCTCTATAATTAATCATTGGGGACGAATTGTTCAGTTCAATACAAGGTACATCTACACAAATCATACAGTTCACGTCCAAAATATTGATTTCAGATGAAGACATTGCCCAGTCACACTGGTGCATATATCATATATTATATCTCTGGGTAATAGCTTGCGATTTATGTTCAGAAATTCTGTTTCAGAATTTTTCCCCACTCGATTTCCCTCGCGCAGCTTCATGTAAAATTGCCTGATGTAAAACGTAGAATTTCGTTTACTTGGCCTACCGGAATCGTTCATAAGATAAAGGCAATTTCTCATTGGGTAACAACATACCTTAGGTACAGATTTAAAAAGTGGGTAGCGAATTGTTTGATTGAACAATGCACTTAATGTGGAGCATTACTGTATGTGATTCTTTTTCTGATGACACAAAACGTAATTTATGTGAACATAATGGATAGAACAAAAGAAAACAAAAAACCGGATCCGTGACTAATTCCGTAATTCTGTCATAGAAGAATCCGACCGATCAGCGTAGTATCACTGCCAACAAGAGTGTGTATTCAGGATTCCGACAGTTCAGTGTAGTATTGCGTAACTACTCACATACTCCCGACAAGAGGCGTGTTCAGAGTATTCCGAGAGAGCAGCATAGTGTAGAATAACTTATCTTATACTGCTGACAGGTGGCTTGTTCAATATAACCTATTTAGCAAACTGAATGTCAATCTTAGACGATGTATCATTCCGCACAAATCACCAGATTCGGGAACCATAGGGATTTAGTAATTTAGTACATGTATTTACATATATCGATGGTTTGTCAGAAGTACAGCTGTTTTATATATAATTTTATACAAACACGGACCTTTCAACTTGAATATTATATCAGTCATGCGCTGATGCCATAAGGGATAAAAACAATTTTGTCTATATTATGTTTATATAAAACAATTCCCGTATCGTACAAATATTAATAATGCAATAGACCTTTCTTCCTTAATATTGTAAATTCTTACATTGATTTGATTACGGTTTCAACATGTGCAAGAGTTTGAAAGGGTATAGCCATTCTCCACTGCTCGCTCACTTTGTAACAGGTTGAAAGTTAGTAACAATTTGGAAATCGTACGACTTTAATGTTTCAAAACTGTAAAATTTCATAGTAAAAGGAAATTCCATTTTCCAGGTCCACTCATGTTTGGAAATAATAATGCAGTTCCGGGTGAACGCGAGTCTAAACATTTTTCAACCTTCATATGCATATGCTCACCCTTCTTTTGATAGAGGAACATTTTCACTCTACATATGTTCTTCTTTAGATCTAGGAAACTTATACTTCAACTGCCTCAATATTTTGAATTTCAAAATTTTCTTGATTTCACAGGATCAATGTTAACATGTTTTGTGTAAAGGCAGGATTTCACAGCGATTGGAGTTGGAGGGTTGGATTCTATAGATGTCGGATTAGGCAGATTTGATTGTCAAATAGAACAAGAAATCGTAGGGCATAAGATGAGAATCGATGATATAATGCAGTGGTGTAAAGATATCATATAAGGTCGCATTGGGTATGTGTTTAATGCGAGTCTGATCCCGCCATAGGAAGCCATGATGACGTCAATTCACTGGACAGACCAATAGCTATCGAGAAAGATCCAGTATCATGAAGCATGGAAGTGTTGCATTAGCTTAACGCTGTATTCATATTCCTTACAATGAAATTGAATAATTTTGTTTATAACACACATATAATATGATCCATTATACATGTAGCTACATATGACAAGATGTCTGCTTCCTGTAACGTCGTGGATAATTCTCTTAACTGTTGTTGTGGGAGAACGTCATTGTCACATGACCTGTCCAAGAATGTCTGCTGCGTGCTGAGAATTTTTTGCGACGTAATATGCTGTCCAAAGTTATTGTTGTAGAATTCTGAACATTTCTTTTAGCTAGAGTTGTAAGTACGTACTTCTAAATGCCAGGTCCACTGTATAAGTGTGTGCCGTACGATGTCCGATGACGTCTCGCAATTTCGTCACATGACACCTTTAAGTTTCTGTCAGTAACAAAAACTTCCCCATCATTTTGGGTCACCTCTGAGACAATGAGGCGATTAGAAAATCCAAATGTTAGTCGTATTGTTCTAAGTTTTACTCGATCCAATGAACGTTCCGCACAATCTTCTCTGCAGTTGCTGTGGTTTCATGAAAAGGTGAAAACTACGAAGTCAAGCAAATACACAACCCGATGACAATAATTTATCTCACGACAGTCGTTTTCTTGATAATATGACTGTACAATTTAATATCTTTTTAACAAAGCTTGCTGTCTTTCGGAACAATCTTATACAGTACACTGATAAAAATGTATTGTATACTTTAGGGATTCATATATTTCAAGTGATCACACACACTTTTTTTCTAAATGGTGAATTCCATATACATTAAAGTTGTTTGTTTTTGTTTTTTTTTTAAATAGTTGCTAAAAACTACTGTATAATACTTGTTCTAGTATGATAGTGAAAAGCAGATGCTCAGTGTGATTAATGAAATAATGTTTATTTTTCACAGAAAAACGCGAAATAGAGATATACTAATATCTTAGTTTAAATTTTCTCGAGAAGAATTCTAATGTTTGCGTGCAAAATAGACAATATCTGTTATTCGTTGAATTTTACAGACTTTTTTATTGTTGCTAGTGTCAGTTTCATTACATTTCAATTTTCTTTTCTTCGTTTTCTCTCTTTTTGTAAGTAAAATTGCCAAGTCGTACGTAAATTAGATCATCAGCACATAATCTCTCTTTCATTGAATAGAATTTCAACCAATGAAATAAATTCCGAATTTTCACATCATGTATTTTCCACCAATCACAAAGCAGAGGAAGTGCATTATCCGAAGACTGTAAAATATTTCAACTATGTATAATGATTGTAGGAATCTGGCATGCCCCGTTCTCTAAGCTCCGCGTCGCAAGGCCTTCAGTCCGGGAGCCAGGAGACCAGGCTAGATAGGATTCATACCTGCCGCAAATGTCGTACGAGTTTTACATTATTAGAATCTAGTTTTTCCTCTAATTATAACCGTACAACACATGCATGTGTCCTGCATGTCTACTCGCTACTGTCAGCCATAGAGTCCATTTACCACAAACCAGATCAGTTCCTTTTGTCGTGGCTCCGCCAAAAAATGTAAACTGTGTGTGACGCAAACCATAATCAGCCCGGGAATTTTCGCAACAGCTTTTCCTTGATGTTAATATTGTAATGTAAAGGCAAAGATAACGAACAGTGAATATGTTTTTTGGGTTTTCTTTTTCTATCCTATAAGCAGTACTGCTTTTGGAAATAAACAGTACAATACAATGATAATAGAATATTCAAAGACTGTATGATGAGAGAATATCCAAAGACTTTACCATGAGGCAATATTCAGAGTGTACGATGAGGGAATGTATATCTTTGGACACTGTATGATGAAAGAATACTAGTATTAAGAGTTTACGTTGAGCATATTAATTCGGACTCTATACGACGAGGAAATATTCTGCACTATGAGAAAATATTCAGACGGAAAATGACCAATGAAACTCTAGATTAAATCAACGACTGCATCGTACAAGTCAGTAGATACACAGTCGTAGGAAGGGCAGACATCTAACATAGACCCAGCATTGTTAGAATTATACATGTACACTGGTCATGGCAAAAAACCTACTGCGATTTGAAAACATTGATAGGTTTGCAAACGCCGTGTATTTATGTTTGCTCAAGAACGCAAAGAGCAAAAAGAAACAAACATACGTACAATCCTTAGAGAAGACAGGCACCACCATTTTAACAAAACTAATCTCGATAACAATACCTAAAATATATGAAACCTTTGTCACCATCTTAATTGGTCTAGTCTCTCCAAGTGACATAGTATGAAACATTTCGCAGCGCCTTATGCACGTACGAGGAACAAGGTTTCGAACGCGCCCTGAATCCACAGGTTTGTAATAATGATCATAGGGGTCTCTATTTTACTACCCCTATTAAAAAGCACAAGGAATGAAACGGATTTTTATTCAAAAAGTTGATTCAAAATAGCTCTGAAATTCTGCTTTTATCGTCACCCACCCCTAAATGCTTCTTGATACAGTAATTTCAATATGCATGTCATTGCTCTACCATAAAAATAATCTTCATTGATGTTGATAACCCGGAAAATTCAGTAGTTTTTCGCGACCGATTCTAGTTCATTTTCTAGGTTATCGCCGTCGCTATAACCGTCACTTCCGATATCCCAGTTAGTCAGATATAACACATGTATCACTTTGAAAGTCAAATATTATATTTGAACATTGAAAAATAATTCAACTGGGTATCTAAATATTGTGATGTGATTATATCAAATATGAATGTGCTAACAAACAAAAAAAAGGTTCACATAATTTTTTTCAATGAATGTAAAAGAAAGTATATCACTACCGGAAGTGACGTTGTTCATGATGACGGCGACAAACTAAGAAATGACCTGAAAGTGGTCGCGAAAACTACCAATTATTCTTGGTTAAAGGCGTTGATGACGATCATTTTATGGTATGTTGTTGGCATAGGAGCTATTTTGCATCGACGTTTTTGAATAAAAATCCGTTTCTAATACGGTATACTATAGGCCCCTATTATCACCATTACAAATAAAATCACCGGTTCCTGTGGTCACATATATGACCGTATGAAATACACCGTACGTGAAACGCATCGGCTAAATCACCGGAACACATCCCATCCCCACCCCGACATAATGTCTACTCGAACCTCTAAATTGCGGTCCGTGGTCAAGAATAGAATAAGATTTATTTAAAGTCGGTATGCAAATACAACACAAGCTTCAGAGAACTTTTGACCGACATCAATAACATAAAAACAAGAACAATCTCCATACGCACGCATACTTTTAAACATTTAACGATTCCTTATCATTAATTTTAAGTACAATACTAAATTTATATATATAAATCTGTGTATTGTAGTGAGATAGATAAATTGAATTCAGATCAGTTAAAGAAAGGGCCCACCGTTAAATCAGAGAGGTGTGCTATGAAAATCATATTAAACCCACTTCTCCGTGAAATTTCGTTTTCTTTTGACCATCAGCGACCTTTTAATATCTTGCGGATGTTGCTTTTGTTTTGGAAAGTGCACGATTAAAATATACACACATGTGAAAACAAAAAATAATCTGGGCTCAGTTGAACAAATACTTTGTACAGATTAACTATCAAATTTTAACTTACTATAAGATATGCATTTAAAAGAAAGACGTAGGTCAAAAAATACTAGATCCAGGGCTTACAAAGTTTCAGCACTACATGTATATCAGACGTTGTTTGAATAAGATCCCTGTATGATATTTAATTTTCAGATGTAGACAATGAAAAGTTAATCAAGGAAAATGTTTGATAAGATGATCCCTGTCAACAACAATAATCGCGGGCACCTGCTCCCGCGTCATCCAACAACGTTACATGTGCTATATAGATAAAGCCGATTTGTTAAAATGCACAACATTTTCCGTTGTATAAAATTTGATTTTCACCCCCCTCTGTATGTCTCTAGTCACTGAATCAAAGGACGTACTCACCTCACGCTCTCCCAGAATAAAAACTAAGAAACGGAGAATAACAATACCTACCTAACGATTTCAAAGACATTCCCGACAAAGCTAGTATGCCCGATGTCTGTGTATTTGACACATCTTATGACGTCACAAAGACGATCAAGATAACAGGAGGGAGATAACGGTGACACAACATCCTTCCCAAAATCTCACGTGCAACTTGCTGCGCAAAATTTCGGATCGAAAATAAATGTTTCCATTGAATTCAAAATGCTTGATAAATGAAAGCTTTGTTAATAGGAAGATTTTACAGAAGCTATGACAATGGCCTGGTAAATTCTGATCGCCTGTTGACCCTTTGATAACATCTCTGGATGTTTCATTGCGTTACTGAGATAAAGCACTGCTCCTCAGCGCAGGGTCCTTGTTAATTGAATCGGATATGTGTGGCAATAGAATGGCATTCTGTACATCATGAATAAAACTGAAAACAGAGAGGAGGAGGAGGAAAAAATCAAAGCGGATTTTGACCCCGTGTAGGATTAACGTCTGCCTGGGTAAAGGTGCAACGGACCGACATACGTCAAACGGACCGACGTGTGAACATGTCAAACGGACCGACACACGTCAAACGGACCGACATACGTTGAACGGACCGACATACGTTGAACGGACCCCGACATACGTCAAATGGACCAACATACGTCAAACGGACCAACATACGTCAAACGGACAGACACACGTCAAACGGACCGACATACGTCAAACGGACCGACATACGTTGAACGGACCGACATACGTCAAACACCATTCAGTCCTCAGGACAAGCACTCTACCATTTCATGGTCTTAACTATTATGAACTTTATTCTACTTAGACTGCTGGTATACGCCTCTGCAATAAATAGCGTACAACATACGTGTAATAATTAAAGAGTTGTCTTTTCTTGGTCATTATCTGAGTGACAGTTTATATTCTATTACTACAAGTGCAAAGTTACAGACATTTGTTGAATCAGATACGAACTAGGTACGAATTTGTACGAATCTATCGGGTAGCGATATCAAATTGTTTTACGCCAATGCATTAAAATATCCGTGTTCTCTTCTGACGAGTCTCGATAAGAGGAAGTGAACGAAAATTAAGTCTACGATATATCTGACTTCAATGAAAATAGAAATAAAGCACTGCAATAATTGGTGCACTAATTGCAATAACTGATAAATTACCAAGAGTGTGTAAGCCTTAAGTGTCCAATTAGAAAACCACCTAACAACTGCAAAAAATGGAGATAAAAAACGAAGGCAATAATTTAAAGGCATCTGTTATCGCCCGCATTCTCCGCTGTACCGCACAACATACAGAGAAAATTATCCCGGATCAAATGAAAATCTCCTAATTGCACGCTTTTGAATTTGAAGAATTTCATGGAGAGTGCAGTGCAGTGCGTCTTATCTCGTTTAATATTTAAGACCGGGCAGCCTGGTGGTGTGTATGTACTTTGATTGGCTTTTTAGTTAATGTCATGCGTGCATCTTTACCGCGGGGTGGTGGAGGATAAACCAGTATTGTTGGCTGTTCATCGGCGCGATCACTGGCCATGCGGAAGGAAACGTTTACCTAGGTAACCCAGACGGAAGCTGATAAGAAAGTAAATAGGCGAATTTGAGGGACAAGCGTTACTTTGATGTTTTATCTCTGTGTGCGTGTACAGTGTTTGACGCTAAGATTTTTACTATACTAGCCCTGCGGACTAGTAAATTATATAATAACTAGTCCTGGGTGTTTAGTAAATAGTCGGCTGCCTTTGGCGCCGGCCGAGTCGCGAAGCGACGAGGGGGAGGAGTGCGGGAGGGGCTTGCCCCCTCCTGCTGGTGGGGGTCCGGGAGAGAAATTTTCAAAATCGTGCATTTCCAGTAAATTTTGAGACAAATAAATGAAATTTTGTGACCAAATTTAGCCCTTATTTTACTGATTCTCCCATAATATCTACTGTTGGAACATGAACAAGATTTTACATTTTCGAATTTTAACACTGTATTTTTACATCAAGTTCAAATATATTTTAAAAAATCATGAATATCTTTCATTTGATAAAGTTCATCTTCATTTTCATCAGCATCATTTATAGGGTTTTAATTATTTAGTAATCCACCGGACTACTTATAAATGATATTTTGATAGTCCGAGACAAAATTTACTAGCCTCGGGCTACCGGACTAGCGTTAGTGTCGAACCCTGGTGTATGTGTGTGTGTGTACCCAGGGTTAGTTCAAAACTCAATGAAATTAGGCTGGATATATTCAAATGTTTCCAGTCCTGATCATTTCACACGAATGAATTTATTAAAATAAAAATCCATTGGTGAATTTTGTTGTAGAATTAGCCTGACCACCTGCCTATCGTATGGAATTTTCTCACAGCCCGCCTTACCATTTCGGGTGGCCGGGAAGGCAATAAACCCCAGGCGTCTGACCAAAAATTTAAAATGTAAAAGGAAATTCAAGATTGACCCCTTCTTGCTTCCAACAACGAGCTTGACGTTTTCGAACTATTTTTGTCGTATTTTAAGAAAAAGGGTACGAAACCCCCTGACCTGTGACCCGGACGAGGTTTACCCCAATATTGAGCAGAGGTGTAAATGTCTAGGTGTTGCGTGATTGGCTAATATCAAGAATGAAATTATTTAGAATTGAAAGAAATATTATTAAAGCTTAAATAATTGTCGAGATAAAAATCATTGCACAAATCGAAAAAGGAATAAGGAAATTGTCATGGTAGGTGTGTGTTTGAAATGAAGGGTGTAATTTACTGCAGATCTCTGTGTGTTTTAAAAGTGTACAGTAATGACCTATAAAAGAAACAGGACCCTAGATATTTTTTCCGCTTTTTATTAGCACTTGAAATGAACTTTCAAATGTTGGTGGTCATTTATCTAAAATCCATATAACATGTAGTTAATTAGTGAGAGGGTCAAAGGTTAACATTGAGGTCTTTGGGAAATGAATTGGTACTCTTTTCCCTTTACCATCTAACTTGGAAGACGGTATACATAGTTGAAATGATTCACAATCTCCGGAGTAAACACTTTCTTTCTGTTGTGATTGGTAGAAAATGCATGTAAAACTTGTCTTAATTCCCATAATTTGGTTAAAATGCCGAACTGTCCAAGGGAGATATTTTTCTGTGATCTTATTTACGAACGAGTTAACAATTTATCAAGATTTTCAATCTTTAAAAAAAGTGAATGACAAAACGAACCAAGAAAATTGCAATTTCAAATGGAAATTGATGCACGGCTATTACAAGGCATTATTTAAGGAATGAAGCTAATTTTGATCTAGGTTATATGATATAATCTAACAATCGTAACTACTCGGCTATTCCCGTAACCGAAAATGAACCTCGTATGTAGATTGACGCCATCAAAAGTTTGTTACGCAAACGGTACTCTGATGTCACAGTCAAACATACGTTACGATTTGAAACAATGCATTTGAGATAGCTAAGATATTCCAATAATATCAATTTATACATGCATATGTTTATGCAGTTGAGTGAAAAAGACTTTAATGGTATCAAAACTAAATATATAGCCTTCTAAATAATACATTTTATAGGGATTCGGTTCTAGCCTTTTAACGTCATCCACATGCGCGCTTCCGGCGAAAAAATGCATCGATTTGATGCAATTCTTGCGCCGATCCACGTCCGAGTCTACTTTCCGGTTACGGAAATTGACGAGCGTGATCCGATTGATAATCTAACTTGGTGCAGTTTAGGCTGTATAATCCGCGAAGCGGATTATATTAAGCGTATATTGCACCAAGTTAGATTATATCATATAACCTAGGTCAAAATTAGCTTCATTCCTTATAATTTAATTCAGAAAAATTACATTTAACAACTTGCGAGATAATAAGAATTTTTGCATGAGGCGGACGAATTTTGTCGTAGCAACTAAGTAGAAACAACAACGTCAAATGCATTGTGATGTCATTCTAGGACGTCACAAAGAGCAAGCTAGATTATACAAAATAATTGATGTTGCTCAATCTTGTTTCAACCAATCAAATTGCTT
The DNA here is from genome assembly GCA_903981925.1 of Ostrea lurida. NCBI lineage: Eukaryota > Metazoa > Mollusca > Bivalvia > Ostreida > Ostreidae > Ostrea > Ostrea lurida. Next base: position 13,939 of record CAJDSM010002285.1, read on the forward strand.
TTAACAAGCAAAATTAAATTATATGATATTATCATTCAGAGGAATAATTTCTTTATATATATGACTTATCGGATAGCCTTTAATTTTTTTTTCAATTGAGTACTGATGTCTACATAAAATGTACTAAAATTGACGAATGTATTAACCCGAATTGTGCATTGTCTTCACCTGTTTATGACCATTTGGGCCCTGATTCTGTAATAATACTATTCTAACACATTTGTATAAGAGGCTTTAATAAGTGTTAATATAGAGAACGGTGGTTTTTAATCTTGTGAAGAAAATGTATGTACTTGGAATATGGTATACTGTGCGTTTTGTAAGGATATCTTTTTGGCACATTTCAAAAATGAAATAAAAGAGATTCACTCTTTAAAGTTGTTGGCTGTTGCTAGAGACGGTAAGCTTTTTTGAAAAGCTATTCTTGTATATTACATGTATCATGTAGTATTTCGTGCATGAGGAAGCATTGTAAGATACTGCGGTCTGTGGTTCAATTCCTGTTGAACGTTTTTACTTTCGTTTTCTTACAGAAGCTACATATTTATCAGGAAAGAAGTTTTTATTTCTTTTAATAGTATTTGATAAGTACTGGTACGTAGTTGATATCGTACTTCGGATAATTACTGGTACGTAGTTAATATCGTACTACAGATAATTACTGGCACGTAGTTAATATCGTAATTCAGATAATTACTGGTACGTATTTTATATCGTACTTCAGATAATTACTGGTACGCNTATTTTATATCGTACTTCAGATAATTACTGGCACGTAGTTTATATTATACTTCAGCTCATTACTGGTACGTAGTTAATATCGTACTTCAGATAATTACTGGTACGTAGTTAAATATCGTACTTCAGATAATTACTGGTACGTAGTTAATATCGTACTTTCAGATGATATGGTACGTAGTTGATATCGTACTTCAGATAATTATTTGTAGGTAGTTAATATCGTACTTCATTCCGAATTGTCACCATGCATCATGTACTTGCTTTCATTGGAATCCAATATCGGCAACGAAATGGCCTTGTTCCTACTGTAATACGATATTTGACCCTAGAAAATTAACTGTTTCCATGGTAATTCAATATTGACCATGGAATGACTCTGGAACCTTGTATTGATCGTAAGATGAATTCAACTTTTCAACATGCAATGCATAACGTTCTAAGCGTTCTGTGTCTAAATGTTCCGTGAAAACTGAGTACGTTTCTTTAAACATTTGCATTTTGAGGGTGTATAATGTTCTATTTTATGTGAGTGTATACATTATAGTGTTTCTACTTTTGTGTGATGTATAAAGTTATAATGAGTTCTATTTTGTGTGAGTGTATGTATTATAATGTTTAGGTGTGTGTATTATTGAAACAATAGTTTGTCTTTTTTTGTCAGTTTATCGGATGATGAATGCAGGTTGCATTGCAGAAAAAAAAAGATTTTTTTTTCTGCAATGCTGGCTGTCTTCATCACCCGATAAACCAACAAAGAAAGCAATTTATTGCTTATATTTATATTTTCGTGCATTTTCTAAAACATATAAACGAGATTTAAGTACAAAAATATCATATTCTTCACCATTTCGATACTTTAAACGGAACAACCCAATCAACCTTTGACCTTGGAATTGCTCCATATTTCGCAATGATCATGCGGACAGGTGGCACTACAAAACCGGATCTAACTAGTCTGCAACAAACAGGTATTTATTGGATGATGAACCCAACGTCAATTTCAAAAGAAATACAAGAAAAGTTTGATGCAAAGCATCAAATCGGCCGCTAAAACTTTGAAATAATCTAAGCTATTTCCAAAGAAACAAACAGGAACGACCAACATGCTCTTATTCCTTATATTTCTTCCCCACCCTTCTACATTGAAATCCTAAATCCGCCCATGCTTAAGACAAATTGCAGAGAAGCTGAATTGATTTCTAAAATGTTAAAGCACCATCACGATGATATACAAATAGAACAAATTTTATACAATTATGACATAAAGTGCTGTACAATTAATAAAACATCCATCAATGTAAACAGAATGAAAGTTGGCGATATAATTTGCTGGGCTGGCTAACAGGTGCTTGTGGACGGGACTGCAGGTATCCCCCTTCTTACATTTTTTTAATATTTAAATTCCTTGGGTATTTCGGGTGTATTTTTAATAAAATATGTAATCTCAGAGTGTATTCAATTCAATGCAATGTACAAATATCGCATGAAAACCATTTTTAAAAATATCATATCCCCGATTATAAAAAAAACATAATGATCAGCTGAGGCCAAAACAAATGTATGTTTGTTTCAGGTGACCCAACCGACCCTAAATATGACCTGAAACAAGCATATCTTATTTGGCCTGATCTGTGGTTCAAATCTAGCAGGGGCGTTAATTTTTTATCAGTTACTTTCTACTAAAATTGCAATTTTTGGATAGTTTTCATTTCGAATACTGTTGTATATATCCTCAGTCTGAATATTTCACTCATATCAAATTCTCAGATTTAGTGTATTCCTTCTTTTAAAAATCAAAATGACTGCATTGACCCTGTGAGTATGATATTGATGCTGTGAGTATGTTATTGACCCAATCAATAACGATACAATATTGAATAGAGAATGGCCTTATAATCAAGGGCACGGTAAAGTCACGTAATCAATGAGAATATTGATAGATAAGGAGTCGGATATCAAATGTTTATATTATCAAGACGGGTTCCTCTGCAGTGTTGATTTCTTGTGCTGGTCATTTCTTGATTAATTAAAGTGTCTATCAAATGTATCTTTCTCTGATTATGCTACTGTACAGTTAAACAGCAAAATAAAGTTGTTCTTTATTTTCATCATTTATTTTTTTCAAAATACTAAAATAAATCGGCGATTTTTATAATTGTGATTTTAAACCTATTGTTGGAAATAATCACTGAAGAGTTGGGGAAGTTTCAGGGTTATTAAAATAACTCACGACAATAAAACTGTGCTCAGTAAATGTAATACATGTACCTTAACAAATGTAAGAGACGTTTGTAGAAATTCGAACTAGAATGTAAAACAACCATTAAATGAGTGTATTATTCTGATTTTGGGATAGTATTCATAGACGGATCCAGAAAATTCGTAAGTAGAGGGGAGGGGTGTTCTACAAGGTTCTACAATTTAATTTGGTTTCAAAAAGGAGGTTCCACCCTCAAAAAGCGTCGTTTTTATCCTTTTCTAACAAAGTTTTCTGATGAAAGCCCCCATAATCGCCCCTCTAGATCCGCCTGTTGTTTGAAATGGAATACAATCTGTATCATGAATTGAACATGCATTTCGACATATGTGACGAATTACTGCAGATGCTTAATATTGAAATGTGTAGCAGCTAACTCTTTTATTATAATGTATGTATGCGTACATCATTTACGGTAAATTCCATCCGTGAATTAATGAGTAAAAATATCTATGGGTAATTCAACAAAATAGACCAAGATATAAAAAACCTTTTCTTCACTTTCTTTTCCAATCACACAGTTAATAACGTCCGCCAGCTCGCAGTGAATAGATTGAATGACTAGCCTAACGGGGTGATGTTTCTGATTACATATTAAATATTTTCTCGTTCGATCGTTTTCTTTTCAGCAATATTCAAGCGCTGCTTCGGGGTCATTTGTTAAATGGCTTCGTCGCATAAAATCGGAAATAAACTTCAATTTTCCCGTGGGTCTTCAATCTGTCCTATTAATACACGCATGCATTGGTTGACTCCGTAAATTTATGGAACATTAAAAAAAAATATATTTCTATTGAAACCCAAAGGCGATGCAGGCATATTGAAGAATGCAAATGTCCGTTACGAGTTGGAAATATTTAAAACATCTCTTTTATTTATAATTTTTGAAGTATTTTATAGTTTATCGCGCGATTAAAAGAATGCAGATTTCATTTAGACCATGCAACATTCAGAAGATGTCTGGGTGTAGATACTCTTCTCACAATATTAAGTGCAATCTAAAGATATTGTATATACTGAGCTTCTTTATCTGAGGGCACCTGCTCCTCTTTAAGGTCTTTGCATTTTTAAATAGCTTCCGGTTACATAATTTCTCTCTGTCAGTAAGTTTCATCTTCCTATGTATATATGTAATTACACAAACTCACGTCAATAAACTGATATACCAGCGACTAAACGAATGATATAAATTCACATCTACCACTGAACGGAGTGACGTATAAACCATTACCTGTAACCACCATGTCACTGACTGGAGATCGCCGGCCCTGACGCCTGTGGGGGGCTACCCCGGGTAGAGGAGGAAGTCGCCGGTGGGTCATCTGACGGACGGGCGAGGACATCGTTTCGTGGTATCACATCACTGCGTAATCCTGTCACTGTCAAACAGCAAACACGTCTTAAACCACCACACACAGCAAACACAACAATTCACCAAAATTCATATATTTAAATACCAATAAACTGCAGCGCGCGCGGATTACAGTGCCAAACTCATTTTCACCTGAAGATAATTCGCTGTGTTTAAACCAGCATGAGGACAGAGAGAGGAAGGTGGGGATGTGTTATTAGCGGGTGTGAAAGCGACATCATCAAGCGCCACATCAGAAATCGATCATCCCGATGTCCCCCAGTCTTCCGTTAAAGCAGACGACAACACTCACGAGTTTTTAGTTTGCTTATGACGTCAAATGATCTGATCAGCTTTTCAGAATTAATTGAAAAAATGCGGTTGCTATTGACGATGAATCCACGCTCGCTGCACGAGGAATTTTATTTTTGAAAAAAGGTATAAGTGTACCACTGATCTGTAAGTAATACATGGCTGTTGAAATATGACATGGGATTTCAAGCTGATTAAATGCATATATATGATAATTGCCACACGATAGCATGTGGACAGAAATGTTTAGTGTTGGGGTTTTATTTATTTATTTACTTATTTAATTATCAATCTATTTTTCCTTTTTCAGGCGGCACATATTCTCTAATTTTAAATGTTTAGTTAGTAGATTATAAACCGCACTATCATATCTCACAGGAGTTTGGGGCTGATTGAATGATTGTATTTTTAAATCCATTTAATTAGAAACAATCATATATTGAAGAAATTTTAATTGCCATACCCTCATCATAACACATACACTATGTACCAAAATATTAGACCAATAACCCAAAACAACTGCCCGACACCAGAAATATTAGCTCGACACCCCAAAATATCAAAATATCAGGTCGATACAAAAAATATCAGTTCGATACAAAAATAATACCATCCCGGTACCCCAAAATATCAGTTCGATATCATAAATGTTAGCCCGATACCCCCTAAGAGCAGAAATATACCCGATACCAAAACTATTAGTTTGCTACTTCAAATATTAGTCCGTTAACTGTTATTAGTAATCAGAACATATATAGATTAGGGATATGTTTTATAGAAAGAAAAATTTTAAAGATCATATTACATTCATATTTCATACTAGATCTTATAATAAAATTTGTTTAGCGACGTTCAAATATTTGGTTACCATGTTCACTGATATATGCATATTTATATATATAGGACATTGTATACATTAAATGACACCAAATCGGCCAGAAAGAGTTTCTATTCGGGGAATTGGAGATGCGAAGTGCAAATACAAAGATAATGGACCCCCTCATTAAAATGTGAACAGATCCTTAATTAATGTAAGAAGGCTAAGATTATCTGGGAATATAAATACTTAATAATTTAATATTCATTTATAGATCACGGCTCCGTGATATACCACTTGTGGAATTTCTGCTTTAATTTTCTCTTGTTATATTTTCACACCTTTTTAAGCTTCATGTTTTCAAACAAATTATTTTCTTATGATTCCAATATTCTTTATAACAATTGTTTTCATTGGATAATATTAAAGCTAAACGAGAATAATCCGAAAACGTGACGTAACAATACACGCATGAAAACGAATAACGTTAATGCACGGAACTATTCAAATTTTTAAAAATTGTTAATACAGTGAACGAATTGGAATTATAAGAATTAAATTTTCTTTTTGAAGAATTTATCGATTTGTACAAACCTAACATAATAGTGCTTCGCACTTTTATTTAGTTTGTGAGAAAAATGTGCAGAGTTTACACACGTGTCGATAAATTCTTCAAGAAGAATGTTTAATCCTATATATAATAAAATATTGATATTATCTCATTGATTCTTCCTTTATGTTTTCACAGGGTATGTAACAAACATAGCAAGACACAACATTTCCGTACCACACATAATATTACACCCATATCACACCCCATTTACCTCATATTACACTTCAAATCACGTTCCATTCACTCCCCTAATGATGAATGTACTCGAGGAAAAGAACTCGTATAAGTTTTTAAAATTAGTCTCATTCTTCTGTAAGAATTTATAAACACAGTAACACTACATCCACTATGTTCAATTTGACGGTTGTCACGGGCCAATATTAGGGCGTGATTCCGGGGTGTGATATGGAAATGACTGTCACCGCGGACCGATATTAGGGTGTGATATGGAAAATGACTTTCGCCGCAGACTGATATTAGGGTGTGATATGGAAACTGTCGACGCGGAGCGATATTAGGGTGTGATATGGAAATGACTGTCACCGCGGGCCGATATTAGGGTGTGATATATAGAAAATGACGGTCATCGCGGACCGATATTAGAATGTATAAATATATATAGAAAATGACAAGCCCGGTTCTATGAGCACCAAATTTCGGAAACAAGTTACGGGGGCATAAGCTTTTATGTATTAAGAGTAAGTGACTCAAGATAGTTAATTACTTGTACTCAAGGAAGTGAATACAGTTAATTAGTTGTCAGTAATAAAGGAAGTAAATCCAAATAACAAGTGTATTACAAAGGAAGAAGTGGTCTATTGATCCAGACTTTTGTAATTAGAATATGTGCAATTAGGACTATTGAACATGTATGTGTAATTAGGACTAATCAAGATGTGTGTGTAATTAGGACTATTGAAGATACTCTACGCTAGATGGGTTCTCTAACGCCTCGAACTAAATGAAGAGTTGTTTTGGTTTCTTTTTTTAAAATAAAGATATACGGTATACATGTAGACCTACATGTATCTTTGAATTAGAAGCTATAACTTTCTATTAGCTCTAAATATAAGTCTGCTTTACAAAATAGTTAGACCTGTCTTAGAACTAGTAACTAGAACTTTTTGTTAGGCGAGAACCTCGTAAGTTGTGTTCAAAACTTTTGTATATGTACATATATTTATATACAATAAAATATGTTCAAATCAACTTTTTGTTAGTATTGCAGACCTATCTTTGAAATAGAAACGAGAACTTTCAAAATTATATTTTGTGTCGCCCTTCAGTTTTGCTGAGAAGTTTGATGGTCAATATGGAGATACGAAAGAGTTCATTTTGTCTATGACGGCGTGTGACGTCAACTCGCAGTTAGCTCATCCGTGACCTGTTCTACATGTAGATCAAGTGACGTATTGGATTTATAGTGCAACTCCTCTGCCTAATTTCTTTTTTTTACTGGACAATATTTATCGTATATGAACATTGGAAATGAGAGTCAACGATGGACCACGTTTCTATGGAGAGGGGATTCACGATGCAAGACCTTTTAGGATAAATGCAAGGCTCGGAAAGGTCCGGTACATAAACGATTAATAGGGATTGTAGGTTGAACGATGAAAGTAACATTGCATAAATGTTCAGATGATGTACTTCAATAAAATCACCAAGGAACACACGATCTTGAACTGCAAATTGAATTTATATATAAACATAAGTTCAAATTTTTTCACGATTTTTAAACTCGAAAGAGGTGCACCCTTCAAACGAGACGGCTTCAGTTTAAAAAGGTTTTGTAAAGAGAGTTCCAGTCAGGAATTGCTGGAAAGCGAAACACAAAAATAATTTTCAACAGAGATCTTGGATAGTAGCCATGACATAGACCAGTAAGTGGTAGTCCTAAGAAACGAGTAACACTGACTGCATAAAGGGAGGTAAGCAGAACAAGACATGTTAATTTCAGCGTACGATCGCGAAAAAAATGCTAAATAAAAATAAAAATAAGAAGAAGATGTCGAATATATAGCAGTTTTTCAATAAATATTTCAGTTTAAAGATTTGTCTACTGATATTTTGATTTTAAACATTAAAAGACGTACCAGCATATGAATTCCTCCATGTAGAAATGACGTTGGGAGAGGTGTGAATAGAACTATTAAACTTTAAAACAGAGACCATAAATTTCCTTGTATTTTCCTAGTTTGACACCCAGTAGCGCTATGTCGAGAGAAATACACAAATATTGTGCTTGTCTTTCACGAAACTCTACCACAGTTCATTTCTCACGGGTCAAAAATTTAACACTTTAGATAAACACAAATCTCAAAGGTGAAATACGAAACACCCATTCGAAAATATTGATTTAAATAGATATGTAGCATTTTATTTGTTAAAAACAGCGTTATTATGGAAATGTACACGATTAAACGACTAGAATCTATACGCATATATCAAGGCGTAATGGTCCTTGTGAAAAGAGGAAATCGATCGCTCAGCTCAAAGCATTTGTACAAAATAGATACACCAATGAAGGAAAATATCGATTCTACTTACTAGTTTTGAATTTGACGTTGATGCATGTCAAATGCTGACTAATGAGATATTTTAATCCAAGGTGGAGTTAATTACAAAGTATAGACCCCTCGCTCCGCAATTTAAATCACATTCTAATTACTTGTTTTTCCTAGATTAACAATTTTAAATTCATTAGGAATAGCCTGATTTTAATGCTTGCCCGTGACACATTCGGATTACTTCGTTAAATATCGGCAAATCCCGTGATTAGATGAGCGTCATTAGCAACAAGGTAACACAGTATCACCGTGTTTATTACGTGTTACCTCTGGGGCTATTCAAACAAGAATTGGATTGTTGTTAATCATCATTGGATTCGACATAAATATTTATCGGAAAAGAAAATTCTCTTTAGCCATTTAAAAAGACTAAAAAACTCCAGAACTTCATTCAGTATTATCACAGCCACCATGGGATGTAAACAATCAAAAGGCACAATTCGAATTCAACCCGTGGGACCGGCTGAAGTCCGGCGGGATAACTCTAAACTGAAAAAATGCTCTAGTGATATGAACATTGAAAGAGACCTTAACTCCCGGACCGGGAAAAAAAGCGGAATGCGTCGGACGAAGTCCCAGAAATCTACAGGGAGCCACCTAACGGGGTCGTGTGTCAGTCTGGATTCCCAGCTCTCTCACTCGGACTCCCCCCGGGGGCAGAGCGCGTCTTCCAAGGTCTCCAAACACAGCGCGGACTCCGGGCTCGGGGATGAGTACGCCCACGTGATCACCGAATTTTCCCGCGAGAGTGACATCCAGAGGATTGAGGAGGAATTCCAAGAAAATAACAGCCTGGGTAGGTAGCCCTTTGTTCTGTCTAAACTCGTGCATTCTGTATTTCATAACTCTGACCTCAATCAGGCCACAGCAAAACTATGCCTACCGAATTATTTGCAATTAGATATCGATATATAATTTGATGAGTGATCACAATTCGTTGTCTTCATCTCTCGTAAATTTTGTCAAAGCAAGTCCAATTATTCTAGCCTTGTGTTGTTTTTAAATCAATGTTCTATATTCTGTCCTGAAATTAGCTATGCAGGAAATCGAAATTCGTGGATAATTTCAAAACATTGAAAACCAACGAATACCCCCAAACATAGTTGTGCGTTTAATCAATTACAAATTACAGACAAAAACTTCCCCTCAGATGTTGATCTGGACTGTTGTTATACTGCTTATCAGATTGAACATAAGGAGCACAGCGATTTCTCTTAGCCCTGATGTGTTTTACATTCGACCCAAATCACAATGTACCCGTCATTCCACAGGTACAGACAGGTGTGCACATGCAGCAATACACATCGGGTGCTAATTAAAGCCAGGTAGCCCCAATGTGGTGGGGAAATATCGCGGTTAATTAAATCCAGTGCTGATTCAACATTGTTCTCGACATTTTGTGATGGACGCCCCAATAAGTACATTGATTAAAACATTTAACTGTTAACATTGCCGTAACGTTAAGTCAGGTGCGTTGATGCCAAAGATTCCTCAATTCTTATCGATAGATATTTTTAGTGATGCAATAATGCAGATTGTATATATATAACTAAAACTTTAAAAAAAAATGTAAAACTAAAAACTAAAAAAAATTAAATAGATAATATATTCACGAGTCTGTTTTAGATAAATTACAAAATTTGATGCATCGCGCGTCTTGTATAACTAATAATGGCAAAGCTAAATGTGAAATACTTGTATTGTCGAAATTATTAAAAGACTTTCAGCTTGTTTTAAATTAATGAATATAATAATAATGATAAGAAAACAAAAACTACAAACTAGACACAGAGATAAATAAAAGAAATAATGATAAAAGAAAACACAAAATGCCATTCATGAACTTAATTAGCATGTACACCGTTATTTAATATATTTCAAAATTTGGGTTACCATGAATGCAAGTGGAACAGTATATAAATAAAGCACTGTTTGACCTACATTTGTACCCGAATTGGATTTCATCAAGATAATAGAAGAAAGGTCGCCAATCCGATTTGCAGTTTATTTTGTTTAAATGCCGCATATCGCCTTCTCCTACGGTGTATTTGATTTAAACCCATTATTTTTGGGAGAGGACATTCGATCGATTACGGGGATTTTCTTACTTTTATATAATGACGACATCCGTGACATAAACTAAAAAAATGAAATAGATAATATATTCACGAGTCTGTAAAAACCATAAGGGAAATCATAAGGATCCATTTAAACCATCGTCGGATACCCACGGATGATCTCGTCTTTTAGTAGAAGACGAGACTAAAAGACGAGATCACCCGTGGGTATCCGACGATGATAAAAAAGTTTATGTCGAGACTGTTTTCCAACAAGTCCAGACAAAAAGAAAATAATTATGTTAATTAACTTTTTTTTCAGATTTAGGAATCTCAGGAACAGCCATTCCGGTGCGAACCAGCGCCAAGGATCGCGAGAGAATGCAGGAAGCCATGATAATGCAAGCCCTCAGAGAGGAGGGACTTATTACCCGACCCCAGGCCCAGGGAGCTTCAGGGGTCAGTTTTGAAATTACAGCAGAAGGGGCCATGATGAGTAGACCGCCCCCAAGACTTGAAAAATTGGAGAAAAGGAGAAAGAAAAAACGGGCATTAACCGAAGACGAGATCCGAGAAAAACTAGAGAGGGCCGAGAGGAGAAAGAGAGTAAGTTAGATCGAGTTATTATGAAGTTATCGAAACTTGACTGGGAAGACTTGGTACAAAAGCTGTTCAAAACATTTTTGGAAAAATAATGGGTTTTTTTTTAATTGTTAAAATTCCAATAACAAAAATATGCTATTAAAGATACTGTTTTTACAGGATCCTTACAGCTGCATGAATCACTGTATAATTACACATGTATTTTCATTTGCAGAGGAAGGAACAAGAACGCTTAGAAAAAATCAAAGAAAAGGAGAAGACTAATACTAATGACGCATTGGAAACGTTTGCGCAGATGCAACGCGAAAAAGAGGAGCAAGTGAATAAAAAACTAGACTCTGTTTCCGACAACCGTGAAAAACTGCTCAGGGAGAGACAACAAAGGCTGAAGGAAAGACAGAGACGGGCCGAACTTGTCCGGCAACGAAAACAACTAGCCGCCATTGAGGGGAATGATGAAGTTGACACTATTCCAACCGGAAACCAACTAGATCGATCGTAATCATTTTATGTTCGTTATTTACATCTAGTCTTTTTGCACTGTTTCAAAATGAGAGTGCGGAAGAATTTTTGGAAGCATAATATTGATCAGAAACCAGTTCATTGCAGAAAGTTCGCTTCTTGGACAAATATCATCATTATTATTAATGATTATCCTGTTGATATCAAAGTTATAGTCCTCCGCCAGTAAGGATCTAATGAATTCTATTCTTCCGACGAAATAGAACCAATGGCGGATCTATTCGTTTTGGTAGAAGCATATCAGTATTATGTGATATCGTTGTTGCGCATTGAAATCATTATTGCGCATTGATATCATTATTGCACATTGACAACATTATTGCGCATTGATATTTAATCAATTGTGTAATTTTATCAATATTGTATATTTATGTCAGTATTGATTTGTGTATTTATATCAATATTTTATATCAGTATTGTTAATATATTGACATCAGTATTTTACGTGTACAATGTATCGCTGTACTTGTTTAAATCTAATGAATTCTACAGTGACGTTGAACAATAATCCTCCAGTGTTGTCAGGCCTGACTAGCCTCGTTGTTTGATTTTGGTTTATATAAAGTTTATATGATGAGTGTTATAAGTCTATTTTAATAGCGTTGTTGATATCTGAAAGTTTTCTTCAGGGTTTGTTAGAGTTCAGAGAAAACTCGGACTGCTATTTTTGATGTAGAACGTGGCGTCTCTGAGAGGCCATCAAATGACGTCACGTCAATAAATTCATTATTAAAACTAATCTGTGTTTGCTGCTTAATTAGTACAAAGATATTATTATGAAACATTAATGATGACTACAAAATCAATGACGTGATGTAGCAGCGAATGAGAAACTTACAGAGTACATTCACCCACGAAGTGAACTCCCGCACGTAAACAAATTGTTTCGCGCCTTACTATGTTCGAGAATTCTGCAAAGGGAAATAACTCTGATGTATCTCGAAACAGCGAATTGGAGTGTGTAATACAAGTAAATAGAGGTCAATATTATTCAACTAAGGCGATATCCTTACGTGTCAAAAAATCGATATAGCTATAGGGAGTTGTACAGACGGTATTCTTATCTACAGTTTTAAGAGGCAAACACGTTCTCTGAAAAAATCCGCCATGTTGACGCTCTCCATTCCTTTTTTTCTCAGGAAAATGAAAATTTTTGGGTAAGAGTCAACCGTGACTGGTACATTTTAAGTTTGTATAGACGACACTCTTGATTCTTCTCAAAAATAAAGGATTGGTGAGGACTAGTTGGGGGCATTCTTCTAGAACGTGTGTACACATATCTCATCGTGTATCGGAACGTTTTATATCTATCTCTAAACTCCGATCACCTCAGGTACCGGTAGTGTACCCGAAGATGTTAGCGTACATAGATAGAATTAAAATGAAAAATCACGTTAAGGTAAAATCTTCATTATTGTTACATAAGTAGAATGTTTTGACACAGGAATCTTATCTGCTGTATGATAATGGGCCAACCACGCGTTGTTTTTCCTAATGACTTGGGGTCTCCGTTTTAGAATGTAAGAGATGACAGTTCGTTGAATCCCTATTTTTCCTCCTAGCCTTTAATAACCATTACCTAACAAAGACTGGAGTACCCCAATTCACTCTATATCTTTTGCCAGCCTTCTTTAAAAAAAAATTGATAGGATATTTGATCTCTGTTGTCTTTCTGAACACACTACCGTCTGGATTTATATATGGCTAGCGGTTTTATTTAAAAAAATAATTCTTTGGTTTAACATACATGTAAAAACGTATAAGATCATTTTCAACACAATTTGAGGACACTGAAAGAGAAGAGTTTGCAGCTGTATGGCACCAGTAAAGCCTTGTTCACATCAGACGCACGATTTTTTGTCGTACGATTTCCTGACGCCGGACAATCGCAGATAGATTTTCAACGAAATCGTAGACATCCTAGGAGGGACAAGGTAGCTGAAGGATGATAGTACAGCAGCCCTACATGCCGTGCGATGTAAGTACGGCGTTCGCGCCAATGATGTCGGCGTAAACGTTTAAGAATTCGCAAGACGCTCGCATGATAGCCTCGCGACAGCCATACGAACTGCAAGACATCCGTGAGCTTGACGTAAGATATTGCAGAACTGTTTTGCGACCATCGTACGACGCGTGTGATTTTGCAAAGTTGCCGTAGGAACACCGTACTGTTTTCGTGCGCTTATCGATTTGTTTCACATTTTGTTCCTGTAGCTGCTTTGGCTCTAGGGGCTAAGCAGAAGCTTTCCCCTGTCCCTTACCCTTTCCCTTATTCTTTGGTGGCATTTTAAAATCTGAACAAAGTCAAATGACTTGCCTTTATATAGGGGCTCCGAGAAAAAGAAGCGCACAGGCCTCACGAACCGCGCACAATCTCCGTTCAAATTCGTAAGGCTGACTTGGTATTACTACAACTTTGCATCCGTCGCACGGGAACTGCAAGACAGCTGCACGAAGATCGTGCAGCTGTCGCACGGCTTTCGCAGGGCAGAATCAACACTTGATTGACAGGTCTAAAGGCGTGTCAGTATGAAAAATCTTACAGTAGTCGTGAGGCTGTCTTGTGGCAGCCTTGCAGCTGTCTTGCGGACTACAAAATCGTGCGAATTTCGCAGAAAAAGTGGACATGTCGAGAAACTGGTCTGCGACGTTACGGCTGTCGTACGGCTTCATGATTTCGTACGGAGGTCTTGCGGCAGCCCTACGATAGTGAGCAATTTTTTTTTCTAAATTTTGATCGTGCGCCAGCTGTACGGCAGCCGCAACAGTGATGTGAAATAGGCTTAACTGCGACAGTTCCGCAAGACGTCCATAGATTGAATATTTTGGCGATCCACACGACGTTCATAGATTGAATATTTTGGCGATCCACAAGACGTTCATAGATTGAATATTTTGGCGATCCACAAGCTGTTCATAGATTGAATATTCTGGCGTCCCATAAGACTTTTACAGATTGAACATCCTGGCGCTCGAAAAGCCGTCCACAGATGTGATATCCGCGCTCCACAAGACGTTCACGGGATACATATCCGCGCTCCACACCACGCTCATAGATATGATATCCTGGCGCTCCACAAGACGTTCATAGATATATTGTCCTGACGCTTCACAAGACGTTCACAAAAATATCCACGCTCAACATAACGTTCAAAGAATTAATATCCACGCTCCACAAGACGTCCACAGGATAAATATCCACGCTCCACAAGACGTTCATAGATATAATAT
>CAJDSM010002286.1:0-23179 GCA_903981925.1 Ostrea lurida
GAGTTCACTTCACATTTGCTTTAAGATTCTTGAGCAAGAACAATTGGATTTGGGGTAGTTCTGTCCAACCTCGTTAGAAGAGAAGGGGCAAAGACTGTTCATTACACATACTCTGCAATCCGCACTTCACACATCAAATGGGGGAGAGTCAATCAATCAAACTTTTTAATGTACTGTAGTAAATATCGCAATAACGGGGGGAATGGGGACAGACTAACCCCCCAACATCCTGTTACTTCGTGTCTCGTATGTTTTCTTCAGTAGAATACAAGTATCTGAGCACCATAATTTAATTCTTTGTAAATGTTATTGATTATCCACGACAGACAGCGAACTTTATACTGAATTCCTACAAAATCAGACAACAAAAATAAAGAAGAAATCTTTAATCGTATACCTCCGTTCACATATATAGACATTGTTATAATACGTTTATAGGTCCGTTTGGGCCGGGTGTAAATTCATTTATGTGATAGGCAAAATGTTGCAATTGCGAATTTCTGTAACACTTATGTCACTACTATATAAATTATTTACTTACGTATACCCTATACAATTACATTACTATTGGAGATGTACGTGTTACCTGTTGAGGTTATTCGCACAGGTAACTCTAAAACATTGATGTGAATTACAGCGTATCAAAATCTCCCCCTATATACCATACAAACCCTGTCATACCTGATGCACAATCAGAGATTGCATACCTCATATACTCCGCCATGGTTACATTAAATCTTCTGGGTCAGGGATCCGAATCGCTACCAAAATTTGATGAGACGTCCTTAGGCCAAGATACATCTGTGTACCAATTTTCAAAGCGAACTGGCTGTTAGTTTTTGCATGATATTACAGGATCCGGATCCTGGTCGGCACCAAAATTTAATGGCTTCCTCCTCAGACCAAGATACGTCTGTGTATCAGAACAAGCGTTCCCATATCGAATCAGTTCAGAGACAAAAACATCATATGAAGGTGATAATGAAATGCAGAAATATGGGAAGTTAATGATGGAGAACCCGTTTGTCATAAAATGAGTTGTTAGTTTGCCGTTAATGTTCATGTTCAATAGAATATATAGGTAGTAAGCAGATGTGGAAGACTGCGGTGTCTTTTATTTCGAGTTCACTGGGATATACCAAATCGACACATGAATTGAAATGAGTATTATTCATAGATAAAACGTCGTCAATAGATTTCGAGTTAAAGACCACAGCCAGAGATTTGTTTTCTCCTGTAGAAGCTTTTGAATAAATTTAGTCTTGATCAGGTAAACGGAACAATCCGTAGTCAACTCAGTGTGTGAATAACGGCCTAACAATGGTTATGAAACACATCAGACAGCATTTGACTCAATAGCAGGTCATATTGGTAAACTTAATTGTTATAACGACCATAGAATTTACGTAATGCTGCCTTTAAACGTGACTGTTGAAACCCCTGTGACAACAACTTGTCTGTAATTAGCCTGCCTCGATTCAAAAACTGATCGTACACTTGTAGTGTTTGGCGATCAGGTCTTCCAATTTCCATGTGAACTTATGAGGCAGAATTCATCCAAAACTTTCTACATGTAAGGAAGAATTCTCTAGTGTTGGCCTTTAACTCGACAATTCAATATATCGACGCCGTTTTATCTATTAATAATAATGATTTTCATTCATATGTGAATTCAATATATCCCAGCGAACTAGAAATAAAGGACAGCACATAATCTTCCATGTTTGCTTCGTACTTGGATATTTGATTGAAAATATACATTAACGGCAAACTAATAACCCAACCTTATGATAAACGGACAATTTTAGCTTCTCCATTGTCAACTTCCCATATTTATGCGGCAATATTCCATCATCACCTGCACATGGTGTGTATGTCTCTCAACGTATTCGATACGCAAGAGCTTGTTCTGCATATCAGTTTTTTAGTCGAGGCAGGCTATTTACAAACAAGTTATTGCAGGGGTTTCAACAGTGACGTTTAAAGGCAGTATTTCGCAAATTCTTTGGTTGTTATAACGATTTAGTTTGCCAGTATAGCCTGTCATTGGGTCAAATACTGTCTCATGTGTGTCATAGCAATTGTTAAGCCATTTTTCATACACTGATTTGACTACGGATTAGTCCGTTTACGTGACCAAGACAATGGGCTCACAGCGGTTGTGACCAGTCATCAGAGGATGCTTACTCCTCTTAGGCACCTGATCTCACCTTTGGAGTGTCCGGAGTCCGTGTTTGCCCAACTCTTGGTTTTGTATTATATTTTGGACTTAGGTGATTGATCACTGTTCGTAAATATTGTCATTCTGCACACAAGAACGCAACTGTATATATGCACTACTGTCCAGTATTGCGATTCTCACGTTTGCAGTTAACCTGTTCAATACGTTTATAAAAACAAAAAGGCGAAGTTAACGAGATTGATCACTGTTCGTTATCTTTGCTTTTACACGTAATCACAATCCAAAAACATACAAAATGGAATGTAGGGCAACATGGACCTCCGACAAAATCAAAGGTTGGATCAGGTGCCATGGGGGAGTAAGCATCCTCTGCTGACCGGTCACACCCGCCATGAGCCCTTAGTCGAAATAATGTAACCGGATTTACCCGTAGTCAAATCTAGTAGGAAAATGACAGTCTAACAAAGGGTATGGAACAAATCAGTCAACATATGACTCAGTGATAATTTGTAATCGCAAACTAGGTCATTATAGCGACCGTAGAATTTGCGAAATGATGACTTTGAACGAGATTCGTTATAAACCTGCAACATCAACTTTTTTGTTAGTTAGATTTATCTTACACGACACTGGATAGAGTTCACAAGCATTTCATAAACCTTTTAACATCACTAATAACGAATTTTCCCGACGGCAACAAAATCCCTTAGAGAGCTATATTTTAGTGGCTTTTATCATTGACGTGAAACAAAAATATCTTCATTAGAGGGGGAAACACTCCAAAAGTGTTGAGAAAATGTTTAGAAGTAAAGATAATCACTACAAGCACATGATATTTCACAGATATGCAGAGCTGTTAACAAGCCTGCTCTCTCCGGATTGTCGATATCTATTGGACACACTGGAATATGATGAAGCCAAATATCCAGGTATATATAACTGAAGGACTGTAATTTGTGACGAGATTAATGGTTATATTTTTATCAGCCAATTGTCTGCTTTGTTTGTGAACGCCGCGAATATTTTTTGTTTCTAATTGTAGGACCACCGTTTTATGTATCAGAGGAGGCAATACACATTTTGTTCGGTAAGTTTTCTACAAAATGAGGAAGTTAAAGGTTTAGTTTTACTTTTTTAAAAAGTCAAGTTCTCTAGTCAATCAAAGCAGTACTTTAGAAATACAATGGCAATGTGAAATGGTAGTTAGTGATATAGGGATGATGTACGATTTATAAATTGTTGTAATTCTGTAGGCGAAAAGTTGAACATCACCCGCCTGGACCGAAAAGACATCTTTGGAAAGACATTTGAGTCATGGGGAATCTCGAGTCTGCACGAGAATTTGTTTCTAATGAAAGTTAAATAATGAAGTTGGCTAAGATATGCTACTTAAAAAGAGAAATATAGAATTTTAAATACTACTCATTTTATACATTAGTTTTTGTATGAATAAAAGAATATATCAATGGTTCTTGATGCTATCATTTTTTTTTTCGAGTACTGTATATTTTACATCATGATTTTTTAATTTGCTGAATTCAGACTCGTGTGGCAAACAATGACAACCAGTGTGTCTTAATGTGCCATTGTAATCATTACCAAATATGGAGATTACTTTTGCTGTTCGAAATAATCAACAATATGATATTTCGGTACTTAATTTAAAAGATCAATATAAACTATAAAATGTCTTTCGTTGTTGCTTTGGCTTACGCGGGTTATGCATGTTTTTCTTGCCTGGTACTTCCGCCACCCAGATAAAACAACATAGAAAGCATTTTATTATTTAAATGAATACAGGGTTCGATCCGGTGTTTTAGCACCACCTGTTGTTTGGTTCGTTCATTACCAAATATGGAGCTTCGTCAGGGTCAAAGGTTGCACTGGTTAATGTAAATATAAACACTAATGTCTTTCCTTGTTATCCGGTGAAGCAATCGTTGCAGAAAAAATGCATAACCCACTTACGCGTTTAATTTCTTTGTTTAAATAATACATATGCTACAACGGGTATTTTTTGCGGTGGTCCATTATATGCGGATATCAAAAATCCTCAAACATTACAATCGCAAGATGCATAGCGAGTGAGATTGTGAAAAAGTGACATCGTCATCGAAAGCAATTTTTTTTATTTGCCTATATGTAGATGGTCGAGTGGTCAGATATCGCGCTGGTCACAAACTGCTATGAGATTTGGTCGTTAGTTGAAGTCTGTGCCGGAGCAGAAGTGGGCATCCTTCGAATAGTGAATTATTGAAAATATATCTTCACTTAGGGCAGTTATGTCCATTTAAGAGTTCATTGCAATATCTGTGTGTACCTTATATGATCCTCCTAAGGTAGTCCTATACTCCTGACATGGACTCAATCATGAAAAAATGTACCACTATCACCTGCTTATGGTGTTTATGTATCTCAGTTGATTCGATACGGAAGAGCATGCCATGCGTATGAGGACTTTTTAAAACGAGGCCAACTACTAACAAAGAAGTTGATGTTGCAGAGTTATAACGAATCTCGTTTAAAGTCATCATTTCGCAAATTCTACGGTCTATAGTCGCTATAATGGCCTTGTTTCCTTGTTTACGATTACAAGTTATCCCTAAGTCATATGTTGACTGATTTGTTTCATGCCCTTTGTTAGACTATCATTTTCCAACTAGATTTGACCGCGGGTGGTCCTGTTTACTTTGTTTCGACTAGGGCCTCACGGTGGATGTGACCAGTCGGCAGAGGATGCTTGCTCCTCCATATCACCTGATCCTAACTTCGCTTTTGTCGAAGGTATGTGTTGCCCTACACTCGATTTTGTATATATGTTTTTTTTGGACTGTGATTACGTTTAGCACGTTGTTTACTTTGCCAATTTATTTTTAAAGGATACATACATATTCTAGCAACAAACAGAAAACGAAAAAAATTAGATATTGACATTTTATTTATATAGCTATAGCCTATCTGCATTAGGCATCCCCTTCGAGTCTCAAGGAAAATTAACACATTTTTCTTTTCATTTCCAAATTTCTCTTAAAACAGCTGTAACACACAAAATAAGTTCTAGATCCATTATCAAACCATATTTAGTAATTCTAAAGTCAACATTGAATAATGATTACCAAAATGTATTTTTTATGCTCTCCAACTTGTAAAAAGATATTAATCACAATAATGCTGACATAAATAAAGGTATTTTTTTCAATTTTGTATGGACTAATGTTTTAATCATTAAATCTGTTAATCTGTAAATAAGTTATCTTTATTTTATATTATTGCTGATATTAGGAAATGCACGTCTATTAAAAGTTATCTAAAATAAATAATTCATGACTTTTCACTTGACAAATACTAAAAAATCTAACAGAGGATTCCATGAAAATGGAGTTATTTCCCAATCATCTGTTTTGCAAAATCATTTCAACTAAAATATAAAAAAGAAATACCATCGTCACCGAAAACATGTATCTAATTGAATAAAAATAGAACAGTACGACAGTGTGAATACTTACATGATTTGTATAAAAATAGAACAATACAACAAGTAACATCAGTGATATTCACAATAACTAAAAAAGTCAGTTCTCTATAACTTATTTTATGCAGAGTCTTTGAATAGGCACATCAGTCGTATTCATGGCTGATATTTTTAAAACTTAGTGACGTTCATTTTATCTTTATGCATTTACTTTGGTCACAATGTTTTTTTCTTTAATGAAATTTGTTGCACTTAATTATGTGAGTAGTATACAGATGACTACATTGTTATGTAAGCAAATACATGTAACACTCCATTAGCATCAAAATTATGTTTTTAAATCCCCAAAATTGGTCTTGATCCATATTCACAAGGTAAGGGTTATTGATTCGGTACCTCGCACTAGTTAACCCTTGACATCAGTCACCATTCAAAACATAGTCTGAAAATATGGAATGATGCAATATGCTAAATTAAATGAGCCAAAGAGATTTCTCGTTTCTGATGCAAATTTGGTAAGAGCACAAACGGAAATAACAAATCTATCTTACGCGGGTCCTTTTCTCAACATCATGAACATTGTGTGCTATTTTTATTTGGAATGTACATGTAATAAATAATTCGCATTTAAGTCCTTTAATGCTATAATGTTAATCTTAAACGATACAAATTTTGACAAAATAATTAAGTCTCTTCAGTGATGCTCATACCGAAATGTTGCAAATCAGAAACTTGTAATTAGATATTTGAAGAGCTGGAAAATGGAGTGCCAAAGACTGAGGCTAAATACGTCGAAGGATAAAAGCTATGCCTGAGGGAGATAATCCTCAATTTTTAAATATTTTTTTTTTTAGATTTTACCACTGCAATTAAATATGTATTCGTATTTTGAAGCTAGCAACAAAGTACATAGCTTATTATTAAGTGCATAATCAATTCCAAATAATTTATTAAAACACAGTAGACAACTGACTTGGACAATCTGTCGTTTTCATGCGGCTCGTATTGTAAAAATTAGCCTGATATTGCCCCCCCCCCCCCTCACAAGAAAAGGAATTTTCGAACATTAATCTATGGTGTTGACCTTGTGGTAACTGGCAACAGATTTAAAACTATGTTTCCGATGTCGCGCCACGAGTGTTTGTTTTGTTTTCGGCCGATTATAGGTGTAGTTTTATGATTGGTTCTCCGCTACAGACCGCAAAACAATAATTTCGAGCCCATGTTGATGTCAACAATTAGTTTGAGGTAGCGAATCAATAACCCTTGACTTGTGAAGATGGTCTTGATCGGGCAAATGCCTTGCGGAAAATTGATATTAGTTTCGAAATGAGTAATGTCATCATGGAATACAATGTTCCATTAGTATAATTATATATGTAAATGACTAAAATGAAATACATGGATCAAAGACGCGATATTGATACATGCTTTAAATAATACAAATCAATGCGTGTTGGTTTATTTCGTTCCGACGTATTGTCCAATGTGCTGCACCTGTCTTCTGTACTGGGCTCTCTTCATGTTGGATTTCTTGCTTCTCACCAGTGTTCCTATTTATAACTTTTTTTCATACGGTCCATACGTATAATAAGTAATATATTGAGTTTAGTAAGTGTCACTCGCCGGTTACTTCACTGTGGACGTATATCTTCAATAAAATGAAAGCAGGATACATGTATATCTTTCATCTCTGGCCTTACTGAACTCCACTTGTAGTTCCCGTCATTTCCTGACTCCTAGATCGCTGCCATTTCTGTAAGCAATTATTTGATTGTTATTTTGTTTTAAACATTTTGTCTGACAAATAATTCATACACAAGAGCGTGTTCTGCGTACGATCAGTTTTTGAATCGAAGCAGGCTACTTACAGACAAATTATTGTCGCAGGGGTTTCAACAGTCACGTTTAAAGGCAGCATTTCGTAAATTCTATGGTCGTTATAACAATTTATTTTACCAATATGACCTGACATTGAGACAAATGCTGTCTAATGTGTTTCATAATCATTGTTAGGCCGATATTCACACACTGATTTGCCTACGGATTGGTCCGTTTACCTGATCAAGACTATGGGCTCACGGCGGGTGTGACCGGTCAACAGGGGATGCCTACTCCTCCTAGGCACCTGATCCCATCTCTGGTATGTCCCGGGGTCCGTGATTGCCCCACCTTTTTTGTATTCTACTTAGGACTTACGAGATTGATCACTGTTCGTTATCTTTGCCTTTACCTCATATTAGTCGATATGTGTATGATCGAATAATGTGCTTTTCGATTGCCTGCAGATATAACAACCTAGGAAAAACAAAATATCATTCTCACCTTCACGTACCTCGTTACTTTTACGTTTGAGTTTTCAACGTCGAGCCAAAAATAAACTGAGAATTTTCAAATGTTAAATGATTGATAAACATTTGGTGTCACTCATGGTAAACACTTTTGGCCACCTTGCACTAAAATTGTAAGGATCGAGAGAATGACTTCTATCACGAACTAGTGGATTATATTCACTCTGAACCACATCTCAAGACAGTTTGGTAAGCTCTAAATTTCGTATCAGTCTTAAATCACTCAATCAAATTATAAACAAACCTCGACTAGGTCTTGGTGTCTACCTGTACACAGAGAAGGCCGAACAAGTGTATAGTTTCGTTGCTTCTAGGAGACAGTTTCTATGTCTTGAATTTTTCAACCATGCACGATAATTGTTGACTTTTGTTTAGGTCAATGAGATGTTTTAAGTGACCTTCAAATTATACCGAACCCGGGGACGAATTGAATATTGTAATGTTGTGATAGCTAAGGCATTTTATTGGCCGAGAATAGGGTAAATGATTTTATCATTGTAGTGTAAATCTATGTTCAATGTACTAACCGCTGAAACAAATATAGACTCGCACAAGCTACCGGGTATATCGTTTTCATTCAGTTCAATTCAAGGTGGCAGATGACAGGTTTTCTGGTTCTGAAACATGTGGTCTGGGTAGGGGTTATATGTCAATATGACCTACCATTGAGTCAAATGCTGTCTGATGTGTTTTATAGCCATTGTTAGGCCGTTTTTACACACTGATTTGACTACGGATTGTTCCGTTTACCTGATCAAGACTATGGGCTCACGGCGGGTGTGACCGGTCAACAGGGGATGCTTACTCCTCCTAGGCACCTGATCCCACCTCTGGTGTGTCCAGGGGTCCGTGATTGCCCAATTCTTGTTTTGTATTCTATTTAGGACTTACGAGATTGATAATTGTTCGTTATCTTTGCCTTTACATCAATGTCAAGTCATGACAGACAAATGAATAATCATATTTCCCCAGTCATATCAATTCTTGTATTTCAAATTGGTGTAGTTAATAGATTAGGACCAATAAGTGCATGTATTCCATTCATACTGGTACTGGTGCACCCAGAGCAGGTGCCCCTTCATCGCTTGGATTTTCTCTCATCTTGCCCAAATGCATACCTCACCCAAGAGTACCATGCGAGGGTATTTAGATACTGTGTGCAATCAAGAACCCTATTGGCCCTTCCTAAAAGTTTATCTTTCATCTAGGACCATCCACCTTTCCTTTGAACTACAAATCTTTTCCTGAACTTCCTCAGCAAATAACCACGTGTCTTAATTTTGTAGTTGCACCCATCAATATAATAGAAATCATGTTGACACCAACATGTTGCATATCATTTTTTCATTAAGCACTCGGCTACACTTGACATCAAAAACCAGCATGTAAAGAACGACCCAAGATTTTGTATGAAATGTGTCAGACGGCAATCGAAACACAGGTTGTATAAGCTAATTATATAATTATAACTGATCGTACATAGAACATGCCATAGCGTATCGAAGAAGTTGAGAGACATAACACCATATGCAGTGCTAGTGGAATATTGCTACACAAGTATGGGAAGTTGGTGATGATGAAACCGAAGTCATCCCGTTTGATGTAAAGTTAAGGTGTTATTTTTTAAATTAGTTTGCCATTAACCTTTGTGTACAATAAAACATTCAAATATGAAGAAAATATGGAAGACTCTGGTATGTTTTAGTTCGAGTTCACTGGGTTATATCGAATCAACTTAAGAATGAAGATCAATATTGTTAATAAATGAAGTGTAGATATATCTAAATGTTGAATTGAAGGCCACAGCACTATATTTGACTTCTCTTGTAGAAGTTTTAAAATAAATTATGCTTCACAAAAATATAAAAGGAGGCCTGTCATTTTGTGCCCATTTTCTTCGAGATTGAACATACCTATGAATAAAGCGTTTACGCGACGCATACCTACAGAGACGCCAAGTAAGGGATTGATAAAAGTATTTTCTCAGAATTGCATAATTATGATGAATTTCGAAATAATGCGTAGTGTAACGTTTATTTCGGACACCACGAACGTTACTTAAAACACTGTTATATAAGTAATTAAGCGGAATGTGTAAAATAAGATCATACCTGTTTCTTAGAAATCATGCTGAATGTGTATATGAAGGGATTCAATGCTGAATTTATCGGCAAAACAAGAACAACAACCCATGCATATACATCAGATGAAATCTGAACTCCTCCATGAGCCAAAATTCCTGGAACGAAGTGAAAAGTGAAAATAGTTTTATACAATTAAACAGGGCATGGCAAATCATGATATTATTAGCCCTAAACCATGTGGACAGTCCTTGGTATGTTGTCATTGCATTTTTAGTGAGAAGGTCGTTATATGAAGGGTAATTAATCGCATTAACGCACATACCAAGAAGTGGTATGTTTCAAGTATTATCTGAGAAGAATTGTAATATGGTAAACTATAGCTAACTGCACAAAATTCAAAGTGTTACATGTATTAAAGTAGATCAAAGCTTTAACTAGAAGAAATTGAAAAATAAAAAAATATGCTATATGTTCAATCAAATTTACTAAAATCTATGTTGTTGACATACAACTGTATTCATTTAAAAAGTATTCAACATAAGGTTCTTTACTCAAATATGCCAATGTTTTTTCATTGCAAATCTTAAAGTTTTAATATAGCTATATTTTAGTGCAGTAATTGTATCAGGACCACTATATTTGATATAAGTTCTTAGTAAATGGCATGGAATTTCAATGATAAATGGCATGGAAAGATAAAATGTAAATGAAATGTAGTTACATACCTATTAGTATGATGGGAATCCAGCAGAAGGTGTCCGATAACACAACATAAGAGAGAGACTTAAACACAGCCACCTCTCTCTTCGTGGTGTCGTTCGTAATATTATTACCAATCCGCTTCACTTCTACATAAATCAGTATCTGTCCCAGAACCACGGCTATAAAAACCAGCAAGTTAAATCCGATGAAAACAAAAGTGGAATATTCCCAACCGTGGACCATCTCTGCCGTTAGAGGAAGAGATATACACACTGTAGATCTGCTGTAAAAGTCTGGGTAGAAAGACAGAGGAACCGCCGCTAGTCCCACGGCAATAATCCATACCAGTATTGTAGCACAATGACTTTTTTCTTGCTTTTGAAACGTCCCAAAGAAAACGGATATTTTAATACTATAAATCTTTCAACTGTGATGAGAAAAACAAAAAGAACTGAGGCTTCGCTAGATACCGTGGCGAGTAACCCGGCAAGTGTACATATTGCACTAGAACGCCAAGGACCGTCATTGAATCCATATACGTTACGAAATGTTAGATCTGCTATTGCAATGATAAACAGATACACTCCCATTAAAAAGTCGGAAAAACTCAGATTTAATATGAATATTTCCTGTGAAACAGAGCGACTTCGACTGACATTCCTTATTCTATAAAAAATAACGTAAAGATTCCCAACAAAGGAAAACAGTGCCATGAACCATATCATCTGCGCTAGAAATCCAATGCTGATCAATTGTTCGCAGGAGGAAATATTGTCACGAGGGGATATGCATTTTGAGGTATCAACTGACAAGGGCTTAGCACAACAAATAATGTAAGAGTCTGTCCATAGCCATTCAAGGTTGCACAAGCCCTGGAACATTGTTTTAGATATGGTTAATTCATTTTCTTGAATATATAAATATTTAACTTCCTCCAATCTTTTAAAGGCATTGTAGCCAAGCTCCTTCAATCTATTTTTAGACAAGTCTAGGACTTGCAGTTTAATTAAAGGGACAAATCTAGAAGTCTGAAGTTTTAACAAAACATTCCCTGTGAGATTCAAATGCGTTAGTGAAGCTAAGTTTTCCATTGCCCTTTTGCGTATTGTGTGGATTTTATTGAAAGCCAAATTTAATACTCTAAGGGATATCAATGTAGAAAATGCGAAATTGTCTAATATTTCTATATCGTTATTTTCTAAGTTCAGTTCCTTCAGCTTGCTTAAACCAGCGAACATGTTGTTCGTGATTGTATGTATAGAGTTATTTTTCAGATCAATATAGGTAAGCATCTTTTGTGAATCTGAAAAATAATTATCTGTATTTTCAATATAATTATCTCTTAAGATCACTTTTGTCACAAAATGTAGGAAGTAAATTGATCCTGGTTCAATTTTCAGAATACGATTGCCTGTCAAGTCTATTCGTTCTAAACTTGCACTAGACATGTGTTTATTTTCTCTCAAACGAATACTTTCTATTTGACTATTCTTAGAGATCAAATGCCTTAATTTTGGAATGTCAGTAAGAAAATCCAGTTCTAGATTTTTTATGTAATTGTTTGAAATATTAAGATACAATAAAGTTTGCATTCTTACAAACAAACCATTCTCTAATTGATAAATGTTGTTGTATGAGATATCTAAACTTTGAAGACTATTCGACCCTAACTGGCTTCCTAAATTGTTAAGGGAAACGTTTCCTGCAAAGCAAGCAGACAAATTGAGGTGTACAAGAAAACTGAAATTCTTGAGATGGAGAACGTCCAATCTGCTTGAGCTAAGATCGAGCGCTCTGGCCTCCTTTGAAACATTCTGCAGTGAGTCACATCTGAAAACCAACTTCTGACAGCTGCAGTGGGTTGGGCACTCGTAAAGGGCTTCAAGACAGGAGTGACACGCATTACTCTTATATTCGCAGGATAATTCATCCTCCTTCTCCGGACATTGACTTGTATTGTCACAGACGTTTATATTATCTATACAATTT
Source organism: Ostrea lurida (assembly GCA_903981925.1). Taxonomy (NCBI): domain Eukaryota; kingdom Metazoa; phylum Mollusca; class Bivalvia; order Ostreida; family Ostreidae; genus Ostrea; species Ostrea lurida. The sequence goes on from CAJDSM010002286.1 coordinate 12,781, forward strand.
CCGTCACTGCATTGAAATTGAAATATACTGCAGGGTCCTCTATCTGCAAAAGAATACATATATTACTACAACTTTTGCGGTAACTGTCACTAACGTTTCAACATGAATGAAAAACTATCGAGCAGGGCATCAAACAATATACAACCAATGGAATATTTTAGAGATAATCAAGTGATCCCCAAAATTAGCACGGTTTCGTTCTAAATTCATTCTGTAATCCTAGATAAAACACATTTAAATCAATTTCTATATAAAGTTAACGTCGATGGTATAAAACACCCCTCCCCACGACAGAGAGGTATTCTAAATTGTTATTTCTTGACAGCTGAATTCAAAACATTACTTATGCGGCAAAATTAAAAAAAAAATTACTAAGAACTAAATGAAACTATTATGACGGCCTATTTCATAGATATAGATCTTACATCAGAAATTAAAATCTTAAGTCGTAGAACATGATACATTTAAGTATCGTATCAACTACTTTTAAAAGGATAGATAAAATTTTGTTTGATAACTATGCACCTAATAAAATATAAAAGGAACAGACTGTTAAATGTACTTTAGAGCAAGCCAAATTTCATAAGCATATCGTAAGTCGTTTTAATGTCTTTCACTCTGGAACATTTCACCAATGAAATTTTGTTTAACTGAATATGAATGTGATTTCCTAATGCATAAAAAACATCGCTTATATAATCCAAAGGTGTCGAAATTCCCCATTACTGTAATATCATATGTAATTCTGCAGAGTGTTGCTTACAAAAAGAAAAATGACTGTAATCGATTAATAATCGATTACACAAAAAACCTCCAAGTAATCGATTATTAATCGATTACAATTTTGAGTAATCGTGCACATCCCTGATTTCAATAAAAATATAGATAATTCTATTTCTCTTCAATTCATCTACCCGAAGATATAAGAAATGAATCTTATATTTTTTTGGGTGATGCAGGTATCACCGAATTTTAGACGGTAAAACTCATCAATGCGCGAATGCGGAAAAGTTTCCCGTCTAAAATCTCGGTGATATCCTGCATATCACCCGAAAAAATATAAGATTTATTTCTTATCATTTAATGTTATATTACAACAACAAAATAATGTTCATTAGACATTACTTGTTGTTCAGGTACGTTGATCGAAAAATCACCTCAATCCTTAAAAGGTATTTTAACCAATGAGAATCGGCGCTAGGTGATCACGTGAAATCAAATCAAATGATAATTTGTACAAAGTTCAGTGGTTCTGGAGACGTGCACAATGTGAAACGTTTTACGAATATTCCGATAAAGATAATGGATCTAGAAAGTTTACTTGCGGCTCTTGTGAACCAAGACTATACAACCTTTACAAATTCCCATTTCATGTTGTATATCTAGAAGTCGTATGAAGCTCGATGAATTGGTTCCAAAAAGCACATCAACGATTACCTGTAAAAGACAATTGTATTACGATATTACTACAATAAAAAGTAAAAGGAAAGATAACGAACAGTGATCAATCTCGTAAGTCCTAAATAGAATACAAAAAAAGAGCTGAGCAAACATGGATCCCTGAACACGCCCCTGTTGACCGGTCACACCCGCCGTGAGCCATTTTAAAAATTACTTTGCTCCACTCCACTCTGATTCTACACACTAGTACTCTGAAGTTGATATGACCAATATAACCTACCATTGAGTCAAATGCTGTCGATGTGTTCATAGCCATTGTTAAGCCGTTTTTAACACACTGATTTGACTACGGATTGTTCCGTTTACTGATCAAGACTATGGGTTCACGGTGTCCGGTCAGAGGATGCGTACTCCTCCTAGGCACTTGATCCCACTTTGGTATGCCCAGGGGTCCGTGATTGCCCAACTCTTGTTTTTGTATTCTATTTAGAACTTACGAGATTGATCACTGTTCGTTATCTTTGACATTAAATGAAAGCAATGCTGGAGTTCCTAATTGAGCATATCTTGACATTGGAGGGTCTCTGTTCACGGTAAGCTGCTAACAATTCCTGTGCGAATATCAACTATACTATCATCAATTATACTATCATCAACTGTACTATCATCAACCATACAACGAAAAAATCCCCCGATTGTGATGCACTGCAACTTATGCATTTCAAACACATTATACATATTTCAAAATTTTACAATTTATCAGTGAATCTAGAATGTTTTATGATATTAAGTGCTGCACATAATAGATATATTTCTGTCCATGAGCAAGTATTCGTCTTTCAATAAGTTCTGCGAAACTACATTTTATAGATAAGATATAGATATTTTAAGTTTTGTGCTTTAATATTTTTGCAATGAAATAAATCAAAAATAAAATTGTGGTCACCACACAACCAGTGATATCGTACAGTTGTGTGGTTATTGTATAACGAATGATGCTTCTGTTTTTGCAAATTCTCATTACAAATCTCATCTGTTGACTGAAATTTTCTGTTTCTAGAGTGAAGACGAAAGAATTAAACTGTACTGCTGTGATTTGTTTAAATTTCACAGGTATATTTTTCATACCATTCTTGATACAGTTTAATTATTTTGTTGAGAATGATCGACTTGCAAATGATGTACCTACGTCTCTTATTGTTTTCATTAAGTGAATAGATAGTCTGAATTTGATTTGTTTAGTAAGCTGGAGGACGGAATGAACGCTGTTTGGGATAGGGGTTCATTAGTGGCCATCAACAGGGATGAAAGACAAAGGTAGCAAATTTAAGAACCTCTCATCATTAGATATAGAAAACGTTTTGATTTCATTAATTAGTGTTTGATGAATTTTTCTGCAGTTGAAGCTGTTTATGTTAAATGTATATATAATTCGATTAAACTCTTTTTCTAGAGATATATCGGCAAAACTTCAAATCATCTGAATGTATGCCATATTCAATGGCTGAGTAAAATGAATATATGAACTTGTCTTATCTGTTTATGTGTGTTCCTTGTCCGTACATGTCTTGTCTCTTTATGTGTATTAGATGCTTGCTTCTTGTCTGTAGATCTTGAACTCACGACCTCCCAGTTACGAAGCAAATGCTCTTTCACCGATCTTCCGCGACAAATCCTAAACACATCCATGTATACCATTGTGTAACAATGCACACTACTTTGTACACTCATGTGAATGTCTTTAATTTTGAGCATACATGTATATGTCTTTATAACATTGCAAATTTCTCTGCACATGCAGATATTTGATATTGCACACACACATATATCATTGCACCCTATCACGAACACACACATACACAAATGTATACAAGGATTCATTGCTATATTTAGTATATGTTCAACAGGGGATGCTTACTACTCCTAGGCACCTGATCCCACCTCTGGTGTCCAGGGGTCCGTGTTTGCCCAACTCTTGTTTTTGTATTCTGTTTGGGACTTACGAGATTGATCACTGTTCTTAATCTTTGCCTTTACATGTTCCACCAAGCCCCTGTCTTTACTCCTCACGAAAATATTGACAGTTGTGAAGGAGCAATTTCAGACGTATTGTGAAACTATATATGCCAGACGTGGAGTAAATCGAATGTGGATCCTAAAAAAACTCTAAAGAACTGCTAGTAAACTTGAAATCCCACAACCTTTCTCATACCAACAATATCAAAACATATGCCTTTTCAACAATTTACACTACCATTCCGCACGATTAGTCAAACACAAGACTTTTTAACATATAGACAGCTGCTTCTTCAACAAAAATGGAAAAAAGGAAATATTTATATCTAGTGATCTGATTGGAGGGTCTCTGTTTCACGGTAAGCTATTAAAATGTAGCGTATGCAGAATCTCATTTTTACAGAAGTATAATAAATTGTTTTGTACCTGTCGGTCGATAGACCAAATGTGACCCGCTTAATATCCTAAGAACCATTTACTTCACCGTAATGATACTCGTATGAATAGAAGTGGGTCCTAAATATATTCAGGTCACCTCTGTACGAAATTAATGTTCGCCCAATATCAATATAGACAGTGACATAGGAAGGCGAAGATAACGAACAATGATCAATCTCGTAAGTCACAAACAGAATACAAAACAAGAGCTGGGAAAACACGGACCCTTGGATACATCAGAGATGGGATCAGGTGCCTAGGAGGAGTAAACATCTCCTGTCGACCGTTATTGTCCAGGTTCAATAAAATTTTCAAGTACGAAGTAAATATAGATAACTGTGGTGTATTATTTTTCTAGTTCACTGTGATATGTAAAGGCAAAGATAACGAACAGTGATCAATCTCGAAAGTCCTAAATAGAATACAAAAACAAGAGGTGGGCAATCACGGATCCCTGGACACACCAGAGGTGGGATCAGGTTCCTAAGAGGAGTAAGCATCCCCTGTTGATCGGTCACACCCGCCGTGAGCCCATAGTCTTGATCAGGTAAACGGAACAATCCGTAGTCAAATCAGTGTGTGAAAAATCGAATCAACATATGAATGAAAGTTATTATTATCATTATTAATAGATAATACGTCGTCAATACACGGAATTTAAGGCCACCGCTAGAGATTTTTGCCTCTCATGTAGAAGCTTTTGGATGAATTCTGCTTCGTAAGAATATATAAAGTTGAATTGTTAATTTGCTGTTAATATCTATGTTCAATGAAATATCCATATATACAATATCCATACATACAATGTACATGGGTTGGACATTGGTAGATGACCCCTACTGATTTTCAGGTCCAAAGATATATAACACTGTAGGGTGATCAGGATTCAATTTTCAATTTTGCGAAAAATCCTTAAAAAAGTGTGAAATTTAAGAGGAGTTCCCAAAAAAGGCATATTTTCCATGTCAATTCCTATTTTAAAAAAAAAAAAAAAATATTGCTACTCTAGCTATTTTAAAAATGCATTCACACTAAATGTGTCCTAACGTAGTTTGTCGATCTTATCTGATGTTATCTTTGCCTTTACATCCAGATTTTGCAGAGAAAGGCATTTGATCAGTGGATCCATGTCAAGCGTGGTTATTGGTTGTGACTTTGTGACAAATATGTTACAACTAAGGTTATAGCCAATTACAACTGGGGCAATGGAACACTGGAAGACACTCGTTTTGCACAAACGTATTCTATTGTCAAATTTGCGAAAGCAAGTTCATTTTTATAAAAATGTCTAAAACTTTCCTACTTTAGTTATAAAATCCCTAATTTTAGTCTAAAGTTTTTAAATTTTAGCCCTTAAATTAGCCCTAATTTTTCTTAAGGTGCTGGACAGCTAGACATGAATGTAGTATTTAGCTGGATAAATACATCTTGTTAATAGTTATTATTTTCAACAGGTAGAGATATCGAAGGCAAAAGCATTTCGCACCAGAAATGAAAATATTTTGATTTGTTTCCTTGATCTGTGCTAGGTTATGGGATCAGGGACATACTGTGATTGGGGTGGAATCTGTTAGATGCGCCGTGGAGGAGTTCTTCAAGGAGCAAGCTATTAAATATACCGTATCAGATCTGCCAGACATTGGAGGGTCTCTGTTCACGGTAAGCTATTAAATGTACCGTATCAGATCTTCCAGATATATTTTTGGGTGGGGCTCTTTATTCAACCCGAGGCAGGAACTATTTCCCGAGGGCTTGCCCGAGGGGAATAGTTCCTGTCAAGGGTTGAATTAAAGAGCTATTCCACAATCACAACCAGTGAATAAGTGTTTTATTATTCTGATGTATATATGTATACTTTATCTGTTGGGAAAAGAAAGATACATATTTTAAATTCAGTTAACATTTTAATTATTTAACAATATCAACGGATGTTCTCTTCAAGAACTGTTTCTGAAGTCCAAATCTAATTAACGATTTCTTTGCGTAGAAAGTACCGTCCGGTTTTCCAGTTCAGCATAAAACTTCTTCAATTTAGAACACATCGATCGATTTCCATGAAAGTAATTTCTCTATTTCCTCAATATTATAGTTTCTTCCATATCTTTCCACTAAATAGTCTCCAAAAAGCCACTTTCACAACATTTTGTTTGTTTCTACTATCTTTAGAGTCGACAAGCGCAGCGATATCCTCTCGTAACTCGACATATTGTTGTAGTGGAACTCTCTAGTGTTACTAACGCTGAAGATACCTTCAACCAATCAAATTACAGGAAAATCAAAACTGGCGTCAAAGCGTGCGGGAAATTATTCGAACGGGGAATAGTAAAAAAAACTATTCTCCGGGGAATAGTTTGTTTATTCACGAACTGTGTAAATAGGTATTTTATTTCCTGAACGTCATATAGGAAACGATGTTACCTTCGCCTATTTGTATAATATAGATTAAAACACGTAGTATTAAATCTAGGATAGTTATACCTTATGATCGAGTCCCGTGTGAGTCCGGGTTAGAATACATTGTAGGTTCTCGTTACACGTTTTTGTTGTAAGAGGTGTTTAAATGGGGATGATACTTCAGATGATACAGCTAAAACCAAGGCCCCTTCTCACAGCAAGTGTGGCACGATAAAGATCCCTCTCTAGATCTGCTCAAAGGCTGTAAGCGCCGAGCATAATCCTAAACCTTGAAGCCTTTCACCGGCAATAGTGACGTCTCCTTGAGTGAATGCAACCAACCAACCTAATGAATGATTTTTATTTACCAGTTCTTAATTAGAAAATGAGCAACCCTCAGTTTACTGAAGTGTCACACGACTACTGGGATGATATGTGGAAAAAAGAAGATATTGGTTTCCATAGAGACCATGTTGATTTGTAAGTAATATTTTACACCTTTATTTTCGTACCAAATTAAATTTTTTTTTATTCATACAATAGCATGATCTGGAATCATTTTATACACTACATATAGTTTAATTCCCTGATAAATGACACACAACTGTTATATCGTATAATTACACGAATGTTATCTAATGTAAACGTACTAACTGTTCTGATATCTTTTTATTTGACAGAATGCTAGAAAAGCACATTGGTAAACTGATCAATGGGAGACAGGGAATGAAGATTTTTGTTCCATTGTGTGGAAAATCCGTAGACATGAAATGGTAATGGTGTCTGAGTACTGTATTACGGTAATGATATACCTACACATGAGAATAGCTTTAAATATATATACTGAACTTCGAAAGCTAATTAAATTTTCATGGTAGAATAATGAACCATGACATCCCAATTCGTTCTACAAACAAGACCAAATTAAAATGATTCTTAAACCAGTTATACCCTTAGCTATTTTGATTAGCATTTTTGTGTCCCCCTTTTGTCAAAGAAGAGGAGGCATTATATACTTATTCACTGGCTGTGAGTGGAGTTCCATTGCCCCAGTTGTAATTGGCTATAACCTTAGTTGTAACATATTTGTCACAAAGTCAACCATAACCACGCTTGACATGGATCCACTGATCAAATGCCTTCTCTGCAAAATCTGGATGTAAAGGCAAAGATAACATCAGATAAGATCGACAAACTACGTTAGGACACATTTAGTGTGAATGCATTTTTAAAATAGCTAGAGTAGCAATATTTTTTTTTTTTTTTTAAAAATAGGAATTGACATGGAAAATATGCCTTTTTTGGGAACTCCTCTAAATTTCACACTTTTTTAAGGATTTTTCGCAAAATTGAAAATTGAATCCTGATCACCCTACAGTGTTATATATCTTTGGACCTGAAAATCAGTAGGGGTCATCTACCAATGTCCAACCATGTACATTGTATGTATGGATATTGTATATATGGATATTTCATTGAACATAGATATTAACAGCAAATTAACAATTCAACTTTATATATTCTTACGAAGCAGAATTCATCCAAAGCTTCTACATGAGAGGCAAAAATCTCTAGCGGTGGCCTTAAATTCCGTGTATGACGACGTATTATCTATTAATAATGATAATAATAACTTTCATTCATATGTTGATTCGATTTTTCACACACTGATTTGACTACGGATTGTTCCGTTTACCTGATCAAGACTATGGGCTCACGGCGGGTGTGACCGATCAACAGGGGATGCTTACTCCTCTTAGGAACCTGATCCCACCTCTGGTGTGTCCAGGGATCCGTGATTGCCCACCTCTTGTTTTTGTATTCTATTTAGGACTTTCGAGATTGATCACTGTTCGTTATCTTTGCCTTTACATATCACAGTGAACTAGAAAAATATATACACCACAGTTATCTATATTTACTTCGTACTTGAAAATTTTATTGAACCTGGACAATAACGGTCGACAGGAGATGTTTACTCCTCCTAGGCACCTGATCCCATCTCTGATGTTCCAAGGGTCCGTGTTTTCCCAGCTCTTGTTTTGTATTCTGTTTGTGACTTACGAGATTGATCATTGTTCGTTATCTTCGCCTTCCATTGTCACTGTCTATATTGATATTGGGCGAACATTAATTTCGTACAGAGGTGACCTGAATATATTTAGGACCCACTTCTATTCATACGAGTATCATTACGGTGAAGTAAATGGTTCTTAGGATATTAAGCGGGTCACATTTGGTCTATCGACCGACAGGTACAAAACAATTTATTATACTTCTGTAAAAATGTTTCCTATATGACGTTCAGGAAATAAAATACCTATTTACACAGTTCGTGAATAAACAAACTATTCCCCGGAGAATAGTTTTTTTTACTATTCCCCGTTCGAATAATTTCCCGCACGCTTGTGACGCCAGTTTGATTTCCTGTAATTTGATTGGTTGAAGGTATCTTCAGCGTTAGTAACACTAGAGAGTTCCACTACAACAATATGTCGAGTTACGAGAGGATATCGCTGCGCTTGTCGACTCTAAAGATAGTAGAAACAAACAAAATGTTGTGAAAGTGGCTTTTTGGAGACTATTTAGTGGAAAGATATGGAAGAAACTTAATATTGAGGAAATAGAGAAATTACTTTCAATGGAAATCGATCGATGTGTCTAAATTGAAGAAGTTTTATGCTGAACTGGAAAACCGGACGGTACTTTCTACGCAAGAAAATCGTTAATTAGATTTGGACTTCAGAAAACAGTTCTTGAAGAGAACATCCGTTGATATTGTTAAATAATTAAAATGTTAACTGAATTTAAAATATGTATCTTTCTTTTCCCAACAGATGAAGTATACATATATACATCAGAATAATAACACTTATTCACTGGTTGTGATTGTGGAATAGCTCTTTAATTCAACCCTTGACAGGAACTATCTCCCTCGGGCAAGCCCTCGGGAATAGTTCCTCTGCTCGGGTTGAATAAAAGAGCTATTCCACTCCACAGCCAGTGAATAAGTATATAATGCCTCCTCTTCTTTGACAAAAGGGGGACACAAAAAGCTAATCAAAATAGCTAAGGGTATAACTGGTTTAAGAATCATTTTAATTTGGTCTTGTTTGTAGACGAATTGGGATGTCATGGTTCATTATTCTACCATGAAAATTAATTAGCTTTCGAAGTTCAGTATATATATTTAAAGCTATTCTCATGTGTAGGTATATCATTACCGTAATACAGTACTCAGACACCATTACCATTTCATGTCTACGGATTTTCCACACAATGGAACAAAAATCTTCATTCCCTGTCTCCCATTGATCAGTTTACCAATGTGCTTTTCTAGCATTCTGTCAAATAAAAAGATATCAGAACAGTTAGTACGTTTACATTAGATAACATTCGTGTAATTATACGATATAACAGTTGTGTGTCATTTATCAGGGAATTAAACTATATGTAGTGTATAAAATGATCCAGATCATGCTATTGTATGAATAAAAAAATTTTAATTTGGTACGAAAATAAAGGTGTAAAAATATTACTTACAAATCAACATGGTCCTCTATGGAAACCAATATCTTCTTTTTTCCACATATCATCCAGTAGTCGTGTGACACTTCAGTAAACTGAGGGTTGCTCATTTTCTAATTAAGAACTGGTAAATAAAAATCATTCATTAGGTTGGTTGGTTGCATTCACTCAAGGAGACGTCACTATTGCCGGTGAAAGGCTTCAAGGTTAGGATTATGCTCGGCGCTTACAGCCTTTGAGCAGATCTAGAGAGGGATCTTTATCGTGCCACACTTGCTGTGAGAAGGGGCCTTGGTTTTAGCTGTATCATCTGAAGTATCATCCCCATTTAAACACCTCTTAACACAAAAACGTGTAACGAGAACCTACAATGTTCTAACCGGACTCACACGGGACTCGATCATAAGGTATAACTATCCTAGATTTAATACTACGGTGTTTAATCTATATTATACAAATAGGCGAAGGTAACATCGTGTTAAACGTAATCATAATCCAATAATATATACAAAATCGAGTGTAGGGCAACACGGACCTCCGACAAAGCGAAGATAGGATCAGGTGCCATGGAAGAGTAAGCATCCTCTGTTGACCGGTCACACCCATCGTGAGCCGCGTAGTC
>CAJDSM010002287.1:0-13081 GCA_903981925.1 Ostrea lurida
TGATGACAAGAGAAGAAAAGTTTTAAAGACCGTCAAGAAAGAATTAAAGGTCAAATATCGACCAGGAGAGAGAAATCTTTTATTGGAACGTTTAGTAGTTATAGTTAGTAATATCTACTATTAACAACATTTGTATGTCGATATTATCCTTATATTACAAGGTTATGTTTATTTCTTTAATAATTTTGTAGGATATGACAATAGTGTCATCTCTGAAATGGGGGAAGCTTAAGATAATTCTTTTTAGTTTAACTTCATATGTTTAACGTCATATTTTCATTCACATTAATTCATTTCAATACACATTGAGCAGTTCAACTCACTAACTGTTTTTGTATTTTTTGTCCAAAGACCTACACACCCCTTTGGATATAATGGTTCAATCTGTGAAGGTCCAGTAAAACACAACATGGAGTAGTTCATTAATACTCAGGGGGAGAATGGTAAAGGAAAAGCTTTTTAGAAGACTGCAAAGGCTACTGCAACTGCTATTACTTCTTAAAAGAATAAAGAATTATCCATAGAGTATACGTCTCAAGTATCTAATAGTATTATAATATGAATCAAAATAGTGAATGAATTTAAATTAGTGATAAAATGTTTTATTAAAAACACTTCTATATAGGTTTTTAAAAAAGGAAGCTTTATATTAGAGTAAACTTATGGAAACGCCAATTTTATACAACATTATTAAGCAGGTTTAGTAATTTGAAGGCAAATAGGATTTAGAATTTTGATAAACTATTCACTAAACCATCATAAAAATTTATTTGAATCAACTGTTCACAGTTGAAAGGCCAGTGTGTGGTTTATACTCACAACAAGTACTTGGACTCAGCAGATGCAGTTGTGTTCTATGGAGAAAGCCTAGGACAAATCCCAAAGAAGGAAAGACAAATATGGACATTCTCTTCATTTGAATTATATTTTTTATAATTAATAACAATGGAAAAGTATCTTTTAAAGACATTTTTACACCTGTTTCACATTTTAATGGAAATAATTTTAAAAAGCGACACTTAACCTGACTCAGCGACAGTTAAGGAACCGAGGAAATTACAAAGGCGTATAGAAATTACTAAATGCACTCGTGGCCAAATGAGTCCAATGAAAATGGCGTATGGCAATCGCGTTTTGTTTAGTTGTTTTGTGGGGGAAAGAATGAAAATGGGCATATATGTATCTGGATTGTTAAATCATAGCATAAGGGCTTCGCAACATCATTTTGAAGAAATTATATTGGTATACATTTTTATAACCTGGTTGCTTAAAATAGTGGTAGGGGTAGGATGGGTTTTTGTACAGAATAATGTCTGAACTTAATCGGTGTAAAAAGAAGTGCATTCAAGTTGAAAGTTTCCATATCCGGTATATCATTTCTTAATTTATATCTTCGATACTGACATTTTGGGTCTCTACGAAAAATGTGTAAAGTAGGAATTGTTTTCAAAGTTGCATTGAATACAAATTGACTTTAATTTCTTGTCCTTTGTTCTATGCATTTAATGTAATTAAACTAATGTTATATTTAAGCTGGTCATTGAACTCAAAACAAGTGATGATTCAATTTAATGTGACCATGTGATTGTCTTTTCTCGCATGTTGAACCATTACTACAATAGATGTATCAGTTGTGTTTAATTTTTAATTTACCAACCAAACATGTGCATTTGTACAGAACATTGATTTATCGCACTTATGTTAACGCAGGCTTCCTTTACGTCGCTGAGGATCTACCCGAGCCCAGAAAAGGAAAATAGTTGCTTGGGTGTTTAATAACTGTTAGACACACTAGTACGATGAATTGTATGTCAATAATGCACAACAATATACATGTACATGTATTGCTGTAGATATACATGGCAGATGTGGAAATTTTAAATGTGGAAAAAATTTTGCTGGGATGACGGAATATCACTAAAAAGTAGCAGGAGGACACAAATTCTTTCTTGCTAATAAAGGTCACAAAGGAGTTGACCCACGAAGGGTGGAAATCTGCCCAATAAAATGGTAAAATTAATGTAAAATTTCAACAAATCATTTTCTGCAAAAATGATAGCCCATGTATGATACATGTAGTTTATGAGGGTGGTAAAATCTTTGGAGTTTTGCATTGGTGTAACTAAGATTTAATGCCCTAAACATCATGAATCATCATAAAATACAAGAATTTGCTTAAAATCACCACATTTTTGTGATAAAAACATCTTGGTTCAAGCCTGTGCTCTATAACGAATTTTCGAATTTATCTAAAAAATGTGGTGATTTTAAGCAATTTTTTGGATTGTATGATATTTCATGATGTTTGGGGCATTAGATCTTAGATACACCAATGCAAAACTCCAAAACTTTTACCACCCTGAAAAACTATCATACATAGACTATCATTTTTGCAGAAAATAATTTGTTGAAATTTCACTTCAAGTTTTAATGTTACCATTTTACAGGGCCGATTTTCACCCTTCGTAGGCCTTCTCCTTTNTACAGGGCCGATTTTCACTCTTCGTAGGCCTTCTCCTTTAAAAAAAGATAGATCTATTTGATATTATGCAAATAAAATTTAAGTCAACAACTTTTTATAATTTTATAGAATGAAACAACTATCAAAGAAGCTTGCCATTTACCTTGTATACCAGAAGGTTACTGATTACAAATGAAGGTTAAAGGTCATACATGGACCTAAAGAAAGAACTTTTATTGTAACATGTAAAGGCAAAGATAACGAACAGTGATCAATCTCGTAAGTCCTAAATAGAATACAAAAACAATAGTTGGGCAATCACGGACCCCTGGACACACCAGAGGTGGGATCAGGTGCCTAGGAGGAGTAAGCATCCCCTGTTGACCGGTCACACCCGCCGTGAGCCCATAGTCTTGATCAGGTAAACGGAATAGTCCGTAGTCAAATCAGTGTGTGAAAAACGGCTTAACAATGGAGTATGTAAATAAAATTCAAGTCAGCTACTTTTTTTGTCATTTTATTTTAAGTTACTAGTATTGTTTTTCCGTAGTATTTGCAGGAAATGACGAGGCCGTTACCTCTAAACTGGGAGGGGGGGAGCTTATGATAACTCTATTTAGTTAAATTTCATATTTTCGTTCACATGCACTGATTTCAATACATATTGAGCTATTGTACTCACTAATTGCTCTGTATTTTAGGTCAACAACTTTACACACTCCTCTAGATATAATGGTTGAATCTGTAAAAGCCCAGTAATACACAACATGGATCAGTTCATTAATACTGAATTGAGAATATTTTATTGTTAAGATATTATAGACAAAAGGATTGGGCACAAGTTCTTAAAACTTAGAACGCCCTCATTAATACTCTGAAGGGAAAATTGTACTTATTCTGTTAATTAATTAGTTATTAGTAATTATTTTGTGTCTCAATTATCTGTGTCCCTAATAATTATGTTGCCTCTACAACCTTCTTCACGATTTGACACCAATACACCACCACCAACTGTACACCTCTGAAACAGTCAACCAATACACCACCAGCAAATTGTCTACCTCTGAAAGAGTAAACCAATAAACAACCAGCAAACTGCATTAGCACTGAAAGAAGTCACCAAATACACAACCAGCAAACTGTCTACCTCTGAAACAAGTCAACCGATACACACACCACAAACTGTCTACCTCTGAAAGAAGTCAACCAATACACAACCAGCAAACTGATTCCACAGAAATGCACCACCGGCAAACTGCCTCCCACAGAAAAAGTCAACAAATAAACAACCAGAAAACAGCCTGCCATTGAAAGAGTCAATCGTATTGCTTCAAGTGTTGGAGGAGGAAAATAAAGAATCATTAATATTAACTCCTAAAATATTGTGTGTTGCAACATGCCTTCTGGATATCTGTGGACTTTAACGTTCTGAACTCGTCCACCTATCTAAAGTTGAACGGTCAGTGTTTAGTTTACACTCACAATAAGTACTTGGACTCAGCAAATGCAGTTGTGTTCTATGGAGAAAGACTAGGACAAGTCCCAAAGAAGAAGGAAGGAGAAATCTTGACATTCTTTTAGATTGAATCTCCTTATCTGTATTAAGCAGGACAGCAATTGAAAGATAAATGTTCCTGGACATTGACATACCGACAGGATTCGGATTTCAAATACCTTTATGGTAAATCTTATAAACGGGAAACACCCCTTAGGTGGAATTACTCAAGTGTATTCGGGAAAAAAAAAGAATGTTGCTTGGGCGGTTAGTAATTGTAACACACCATCCAAAAGGGCGTGTTCTATGGAGAAAGTCTAGGACAAAGGCCAAAGAAGGAAAGGCAGATATGGACATTCATTTCTATTGAAGTATATTTTACGCAATCAATAGCAATGGATAAATAATCTTTTATAGACATTAGTACACCGACAGGATTCAGAATGTACATATTTTTGGAACATTTAAATAAGAGAAAATTACCCTGCCTCTAACTGGGTATTAACAAGGAATCACTTGCCTGAGTGTTTAAATAATTTAAAACACCTCCCTCCTATGGACATTGTCCGTTAAGGATGTACAGCAATATATTGCTGTGAATATATACTGGCAGTGTGGACAATTTTCAATTCTGCTGGGACGATTGAATGTCAACAACGAAGCTGAGGAATTACAAATTCTTCCTTGCTGATGAAGTCATCATAATTGACATTTTTATGTATTGTATAGTTTCTTCATCATTAGTCGTTTGATATCACGTGTTAAATTATAGAAATGCGGATTGACCGGATCTTTCTAATTATAAAAAAATAAAACTCGGATTGACCTGTACTTTCTAATTACTAGATTAGGGACATTTTGTAACGTGCATCAATGATTGTCATTCACTACGTTTGTCTTCCAACCAATCATAATTATCCTTCCGGATCACGTCAACACTTCTGTGACGTCACAATAAAGACCGGTGAGATAGGAGATTCTCTATTCATTACATGTTTATAAAATTACTTATCAGTATAAAGAACCCACACTAAAATAAAACAGTTACTTTTTTTTTTAAATCTCAACATGTTAAAAAAAGAAGACAAAAATGCAATAAAAACAGCTTACTATTTTTTTTTAAATCTCAACATGTAAATTTAGAAAAAAGCGAGAAAAAATGCAGTTTATGTTTCCCTAATTTTGTCAAGCTTTATTGAAAATAATATTGCATTTGTACCCTTCAATTAGGTCAAGCTCCATAGATATTCAACTTCATAGAAAAGCATATGTTTTTCTGTGAAGTCGATATATCTACATGTATGTATCCCGACGATTGAAGGGCTTATTTGTATAGTGCCAATAAAAGTATTAGTCAATCAACTTTCTCATAATTCATGAGAATCAACACGTATCGATTGGGCTTGCAATTACGGTGTCTACCGTATTTCTGATGACAAGAGAAGAACAGTTAATCAAGACCTTCAGAAAATCAAACCAGAAGACAGAAAATCTTTATTGGAACGTTTTAGAGTATGTTAATATAACTATACTTTAAGAAGCATTTTTGTGCTGTATAAATTCCTTTGTACAGGTATGTCTTCACTTATATTTTGTAGGAAATGACGAGACCATCATCTCTCAAATGGGAAAACTTATGATAATTATTTAGTTAAATTTCTATAATTTTCATTCACATTAATTCATTTTCAATATATCTTGAACTCTTCAATTCAAGGTTTGTTTGTATTTTTTTTTTGTTGTCAAAAAACATACACACCCCTTGGATATGATGGATGAATCTGTAAAGGCCCAGTAAAACCAACATGTAGTATTTCATTAATACTCTGAGGGAAGAATCGTAGAGGAAACTATTTAGTAGGTTGCAAAGGCTATCTGCCACTGCTCTAAACTTCTAAAAGAATAAGTATTAATTCATAGAGTACAAGTAAGTATCTAATAGTATTATAATTGAATTCAAATGTGAATAAATCCAAGTAAGTAATAAAATCTTTTTATTCAATAAAACTTTATATAGGTTATGAAAGGAAGATTTAGAAAAGTAGAATTGTGGAAACGCCAAATTTCTACACATTAGAGATGTAAATAAGGCTTTTTTTAATCATTTAAAGATGGATTTGACAATTTGACAAACTATTCGTTAAACCATCATAAAGGAGATTCAAACCGCTTGTCCCACGGTTGAAAGACCAGTGTTTGGTTTACACTCACGACAAGTACTGTGTTCAGTAAATGCTTATTGTGTTCTACGGAGAAAGACTAGGACAAGTCCCAAAGAATGAGGACACTATATGGACATTGTTTTCTGTTCAATCATATTTTTTAATCAAAGCAATGGAATATTACTTTTTGAAGACATTAACACCCAACGGAATTAACACTTATCAACTTTATGGAAAGATGTTTTTTTTTTTTTAAAGAAGAAAAAATATCCCGATCTACCCGACACCAAGAAAAGGAAAATCAGTTGCCCGGGATATTTTATATTGCAAGACACACTCGTATGAGGAATTATACGTCAAGAATCTACAACAATATACTGCTATAGATATATATGGCAGATGTGGAAATTATAAATGTGGAAAAAATTCAGCTGGGATGACGGAATGTCATAAAAACGTAGCAGAGGAATACAATTTCCTCCGTGCTGAGGAAGGTCACACATTGACCAGAAGATAGAACGATTATAGATTATGCAAATAAAATGTAAGTCAACAACTTTTTTAATTCAATAAAATCAAACAACTATCGATTGGAAGAAGCTTACCAATTACCCTGTCTATCAGCAGGTTACTGATGTCAAGAGAAGCAATGTTTTAGAAACTTTCAGTCAAATATCGACCAGAAAAATAGCTTTCATTGAAACGTTTAAGAGTGTGTAAGTATATTATCTATTCTTGGATCTTGAAAAATGCTACCATGAATACATATTTAATGTCTCTTTCACGTTTTTTTTATTGTGATCGGCGTCGGCCGATCACAGTTGTTTCCATATGAGGCATCCGGCAAAAATGCGCACACATGACACATTCCCTCAAACATATCGTCAATTATTATAACTCTAAGTGTGAATTATAATATTTTTTTAATATATGATACAAGTAGTAGAAAATTCAAAGCAAATTAAATGTTGCAAATTAAATTATTTGGTTCATATTTTTTATGTAAACAGAACGCTGATTTTTAAAAGTATCAATATTGTTCTACGATGATTCAGCAGTTTGACCAATAATTCAAAATTAAATTTGATCCATACCCCCCCCCCCTTTCTTACGTTACATCTTTTAAATTCTAATGCAAGACGTATGTGCTTTATGTGCAATTTAAAACAAATAAGAATACTCCATATGTTAATGAGATACAGGGGCGGATCCAGGAATTNCCATATGTTAATGAGATACAGGGCGGATCCAGGAATTCTGGTTAGAGGGGCATGGATTTTTTTCAGAGGCAGGGGGCCTTATGGCAGCTCCTGAATTTTAGTGATTTTTTGGAGTAAAATTTAACCATATAATTACCCCTCATAGGTGAATTTACAACCTTTCTTACAACCACAAATGCACCTTTATCGACACTCCTTAAAGGGGCATGGACACGTTTTGAGCTAAAAATGTTTAGATTTTAGATTTTCATGTTTAATGTTTGCAATGCTCACTTAGGGTATTTCTAATGGTCAGCAAAAATTTGAATGTCATTTGTTGAGTTGCAAGTAACAATGTCAATAGAATTCTGAACAACATCTAAAGTACTCATTTCCATTTTTATCAAAACATTTCAAAACTGCATTAAAGTCCAAATGAGTATGAAAGTTAACAAACCTCTGATTTTGACGGCCATATAGACGCCATGATATATTACAGTGGGTATCTTGATGTCGGGTTTTATAGATATCAATGTTACTTTTCAGGGTGTTGAAGATTAAAAAAAGTAATCCGCTATTGTTTTGGTCAAAAAGTGATATGCTTCNCAAATAAGTAATCCACTATTGTTTTGGTCAAAAAGTGATATGCTTCAAATATGTCTATTTAATGAACATGAATTTTACTGGCAAATTATTAACTCAAATTTATTATACACAGAATATCCTCCTCTTATCTCTGTCAACTCCCCATATCTTTTATGCTTGTGATTTATTTTTAATTTGATTGATTTGATAAGCGAAAGCAATTCATAAACTGAGGAAGCTACCAGCAAAGAGCGTACGATGAATTCATATATATTTAGGACTTACGAGATTGATCACTGTTCGTTATCTTTGCCTTTACATAAATGAGGGAGCTACCGCCTTGTTACAGGAGTTCCAACAGTACAATTTAAAGTGTCAATATCACATAAATTCCATGATCGATATAATTATTTATACAACCTGTTATAACGTCGAATGCTGTTGAACATGTATCATACCAACTGTTATGTTGTTCCTTACAAAATGATTTTGACTACCGATTACTCCGTTTACCTGATCACAATGTAAGGGTCCTGGCGAGTTTGGAAGATTGACAGGGGATACGCGTTCCTCCTATGCATCTAATCCCACTTCTGTTGCGCCAGTAGTTAGTGTTTGCCGTATACTGTATTCCAAGAACGGTCATCGTTAGTTGTTTTAACTTTTTTATCCGATGCAACCTTTCCATCCTAGGTGAAAGAAAATTTATTTTTTAAAGAATTTATTACGTCTCATGGAAATAAAAAAGATTGCTTTGGATCAAAGATCTTTCTACAAGTCATCAAAGATAGTTCAACAATAAAAATATATCGGTATGCACGATATATGTGCGATTCAATCATACGTAAAAATAAGTACCCATACTAAAAACAACCAAGGAATAGTTGGATTCGTAAAGTTTTTCCAAATTTGTTCTTGATTTGTTTTTTTGCATTTTTCCATAATTTCAGTTACAGAATACAGAATATAGAGTATGGGTATGGGTTGGTTTTGCATCCCTACTTCACCGTGACACATCGTTACTGTGATCCAATTATTCCGTCACGTTGGATCCAACTATTCCTTATGGGGATTTAACATTGGGAGAAACCAGAGGAATGTATATTTGATTTTATACCTCTAATAAAGCAAATGTTCTAAAAAAAAACAACAAACAAGTCATTGCACTGTCGGAATGCCATAACTATCTGTTAATGCTACAAATAACATCGAAAGATGCACCATTTTCCCCAAACACTCTGCACTTATCTGTGGCAATGACAACAAACGGTAAACTTTTGGATATTACTTTTGTTCTTTTGAAGCTTCAGAGCTCTTATTAAAACTATTTAAAGATAATACTTTGTTACGTACTTTCATGCAAAACATTGAATGAAATGATCCACGAAAATCATGTTATTTGTAATTTATTGATGTAACGTAGGATGCAACTATTCTAGGATGGGTAACGTATGACACAACCATTCTTATCAAGCATTTGTAAATCTTGGCTAATTTCAGCATATTTCAAAATAAAATTTCGCATGAGCTGAGGGCTTAGCGGGCTATTGCCACATTTGTTTTTATTTCTGTCATCTCAATGTTTAAATTTGTATCATAAACACCAAAACAACCAAAATACACTCCTTATGACAATCTTGAAAATGAATAGACCCTTTCTAATGTATTTTAACATAGGTTCTAGGTATAAAACTAGAAGTATTATGATAAAGCTGCTTTATGCTTCTTTGTAAATATTGATTGATTTCTTTCTTTTTCTTGTTGAGAATGTTTTACTCCATTAAGACATCACATTGCCGTGAAGGGTGCAAACTTAGACCTATGCTTTAAAACTTGTATTTTTAGCAGAGGGTTTTTACGTGCCACACCTGCTGCGACACGGTACTCCGTTTTTAAGGTCATATCCAAGAAGCGTAATTCTCACTTATAAATGCCGAGCTCTTTGGCAAAGGAGCAATCACTACCTATTTTACCGTCTTAGGGTTGACGCGGCCATGGCGCGAACGGGTTCGAACTATGACCTACCAATCACAAGGCGAAGTTCTACCACTGAGCCATTGCGACCGGTTGCTTCTTTATGATGAAAAACTTTATTTTCCCTACTTAATTAAGTTTAAAAGATATTAAGACCTTTTACATCTTTTCATTGAGAATCGCTTACTCTTTAGGGTGTAAAGCTTTGATTTCTTAGTGATGTTAGATAACCGAGAAACGCAAGTAAAAGCAACGCAAGTGTAGAATCCCTCGCAACACAAGATTTGTAAACAATTGTCAATAGTGACCTTGACCTTGTAAACCACTCTCTCCATGGGCACATTTATTGAAGACTTGATGATTCTTTGTTGAATGTATTTTCTATCTTGTTCACAGATATTGAGCAGTCAATAATGACTTTGACTTGACAACATCAAGGGTTCATTCACTCTCCATGGGCAACATTTGTGAAAGTTTTAATGATTTCTGATGAATGTTATGTCTTCTATTTTGTTCTCAAGAATTTTAGTCCGTAGTCAAAGTCAATAGTGACCTTGACCCTTGACAATCGATAAGGTATCTTCTCTCCATGAACAACATTTGTGAAAAGTTTGATGATTCTCTGATGAATGCTTATCTCGGTGGTCAGTGGTAGAGCTCTCGCCTCGTGATCGGGAGGTCACGTGCGTTTGAGCCCCGTGCTCGACCCGTCGCGTTAAACCTAAGACGTTAAATAGGTAGCGATTGCTCCTTCAAAAAGCTCGGCATTTAGAAGTGAGAATCAGGGTCTTTCGGATATTACCTTAAAACGGAGGTCCCGTGTCGCAGCATGTGTGGCACGCAAAGAACCTACATGCTGCTAAGCATAGGTCTAAATTTGCAGCCCAACACCGGCAATGGTGATGTCTCATATGAGTTAAGTATTCTCAACGGAACGAAAACAATCAATCTTCAATCTTGTTCACAAGAATTTTAGTCAATAGTGACCTTGACCCTTGATCTTGAAAATCAATAACGTTCATCCCTCTCTCCATGGGCAACATTTGTGAAAGGTTTGATGATCCTCTGATGAATGTCCTAGCTT
The DNA here is from genome assembly GCA_903981925.1 of Ostrea lurida. Taxonomy (NCBI): domain Eukaryota; kingdom Metazoa; phylum Mollusca; class Bivalvia; order Ostreida; family Ostreidae; genus Ostrea; species Ostrea lurida. The sequence goes on from CAJDSM010002287.1 coordinate 10,961, forward strand.
GTTCACAAGGTTCCGGACATACAGCCGCATGGCAGCGATACTATATCCCCTCCGCAATTAGTTGCGAGGATATAAATATAGATTATTGAAACGGAATTACAAATGTAAAATTGGAGGGGGGTTGCTCCTTTCATTTCTAAGAGAATCCCATTTTTACATGAGATTTTGATACAATGACTTATAAAGCGGACACTTATCGTTCACGTCATAGTTTTATACCTAGAGCCTATGTTAACGTAGAAAGGATCTACTAGTATACATTCCCACAGATGATCATTTTGGTTGATTTTGGTGTTTATGATATGAAACATTGAGATGACAAAAATAAAAACAAATGTGGCAATAGCCCGCTAAGCTCTCATCTCATGCGAAATTTCATTTTAAAATATGCTGAAATTAGCCAAAAATAATGATTTACAAATGCTTGATAAGAATGGTTGTATCATACGTTACTCATCTTAGAATAGTTGCATCCTACGTTAATTTATAAAATGATAAATAACATGCTTTTGGTGGATCATTTCATTCAATGTTTTGCATGAAAGTACGTAACAAAGTATTTTCTCTAAATAGTTTTAATAAGAGCACTGGAGCTTAAAAAAACCAAAAGTTATATAAAAGAATTGACTATTTTTGTCATTGTCACAGATAAGTGCAAGGTGTTTGAGAAAATGGTGCATCTTTTGATGTTATTTATAAAATCAATAGATGCTTATGGCATTCCGACAGTGCAACGACTTGCTTATTTTGATAACATTTACTTTATTAGAGGTATAAAATCAAATATACATTCCTCTGGTTTCTCCCAGTGTTAAATCCCCATAAGGAATAGTTTGATCAGACGTGACGGAATAGTTGGATCAGAGTAACGATGTGTCACGGTCATTTTGGAGTCTTCAGCCAAACTACTTTTAAGGACCCTCTCTACACTGCACGCACAAAATAATTAGTAATTTTAAGCAATTATAGTTATTTGCCCTTAGATCTAAATTGAAATATACAGTAATACTGTGGATATTATCAAATTCTTAATCAGTTCAAGTATTTGTGGTATGTCAGTACAAGATAAGTTAACTAACTCTTTATTTGCATGTTTTGTTTTCATTCAAGTGAGCAATGGTGATTTCTTTTCGTCAATTCTTCATTATCTTTGAGTATTTTCCTGGGAGTTCGATAGTGTGATCAAATTCAAGACATTCATACATGTTCTTATTACTGGGTTTAGACTTTAAAAAATTTTCTCGAAATAATCTTTTTAGCCTTTTTGTAGAACTCTTGCTTGGCCATAGAAAAAGTTCCAGATGCTTTAAACATAAAACCCGAGTATGCATGTATAGTTTGATGCGCATTCAATTTAGAAATTTATGCTGTGTGCACCTGCCAGTCTTATTAAATGTAAAGGCAAAGATAACGAACAGTGATCAATCTCGTAAGTCCCAAATAGAATACAGAAGCAAGAGTTGGGCAAATAGGGAGCCAGTGTGGTGATCGGGAGGGTGGCCTAGGCAGGAGTAAGCATTCCCTGTTGACCGGTCACACCCGCCGTGATCCCATAGTTCTTGATCAGGTAAACGGAACAATCGTAGTCAAATCAGTGTGAAAAAAGGCTAAACAATGGCTATGAAACACACCACCGAGACAGCATTTGACCCAATGGCAGGTTCTATTGGCAAACTAAATCGTGTATAATGGCAATAGAAACTTGCGAATGCTGCCTTTAGATGTGACTGTTGAAACCACTGCAACACAACTCACTATTTGGTATGTAACCTGCCTCGATTCAAAAGCTGATCATACGCAAACGTAATCCTCTTGCGTGTCGAATAAGTTGAGAAACACACACAACATCATATGCAGGAAAATTGGTCCTTTGTCATCAAGTTGAGTTTTTAGTTTGCCGTTAATGTCGATGTTCAATAAAATATTCAAGTACGAAGCAAACATTGAAGACTGGTGTGGAAGTCCTTTATTTCTAGTTCGCTGGTATATGACAGACATATGAATGAATCATTATCTAATCATTCAATTCAACACATACACGTGTAATTATATGATAGAAAACGTCGTCTATATATTGAAATGTTGAATTGAAGGCCATCGCAAGATATCTCGTCTTTTCAT
>CAJDSM010002288.1:0-10293 GCA_903981925.1 Ostrea lurida
AATTTAGACCAAGTTCCTAATCCTGTTGCGTTATAGAGTCTTAGAGTACACGACATGAGTAGTCCATCCACGGACATTCATGTTGGAACTGGACCAAACACTCCATGTCAATAAAAAAAAAAAATGTGTTAATAAAGTTACCGCATCCGATGTTTTACAAAGTGTTTCTTTATACGTGTAATTCGGCAATTGAACTGACTTAACCTGAATGCTAATGCGTCCAACGCAATAATATTTCCAACTCCACGATTCTCTCAACGCATAAAAGCTATCTTAAATACATTTAATGATGAGTGGGGAAAAGGTATTAGTTTTATTTACTGAGTGATTCTCGAGTCGTCCGATTTTCAAACCACCACGTATTGCACGTTTTCCTAGTTTTCAAAAATGAAAGAGTGCCTCTAGAAAAAGGCGCATGAACCGCATTTTTAAGCGCACTGAGAAAGTGAATAAATGTGCACGCCGAAACAATGTTCACTCACCCCCACCCCCCTTCCGCCTTCTTTTTAATTGATCTCTCCATGGTATCCATTTTTTTTCTCAACTTAAATGTTAGCTGTGTTCGAACTATGGTATCTTCTCTCTTCCTCTCCTCTCTCTTCTCTCTTTCTCTCTTCTCTCTCTCTCTCTCTCTCTCTCTCTCTCTCCCTCTCTCATAATGAAAAAGAAAGAAAGAAAATTTGTAAAACACACTGTTTCCTCTGTATATGTGTCTGTATTCAAAAATACATATATAAAAGCTATCACTTCATTGCCTATTGGGTTAATATTTCAGTTTACCCATAGGCCAATGAAGTGATAGCTTTTATAGATATGTACTATATTATAGTTTGTTCATCATTTTCCCCATTTTCGGATGTTTTAAAAAGAAATGTGCATGTGTTTCTCAACTTTCATACAAAAGACTATCTTCGCTAGACAAGGGATTTCAGTCCACTCCGCTCCCCATACACCATTTCATGGGGAGCGGAGTGGACCGAAAACTCGTGACTAGCAAAGATGACAAAAAACGGATAAGTCTTACTACACATCCGAAAACTTTTTAGACATATTTTAACTAATATATTTTTGCCAGTATCGACTATAAGAATCGTTTGTTCATTTTCAAAATCAAATGACCCTTTTTTCCCCGATGAATTCATGTGGCACGTGCCATAATACAATATACTGACAGTGGTGAAATTGTGTAATATCACTAATAACATGTTTTTACTAGTATGTAACAGAGACTGAAAGTAACGTTTTGGGTGATTTCTAATGCGTATTTGCAAAACATAATAAACACAGAAAAGAAAAATAAGTTTGTCTATCCCAGATCAGAAATGATAAATTATAAAGTAATGGGGGGAAGGGGTGTCATGATCCATGCCTGTATTGCCTGTGATCTGTAACCTTGTCTGTATATGAAACGCAAGTGTATAGGAAACAATTATGATTAATTACAATTAAAACATGCCGATTTTTCTCATTCTATTTTTCATTTATTGCTGGACAAATGATAGATCATGTGAACATTATATATTTTTAAAATGTATCTTTCTCTCTCTTTGTCTGAAAAAGTTTAAGAGTGTCCACTAATACGCGTCAAATTTCTGAATAAAACTTTAAAGTGCATGGATCTCCTGCCTAATTTTCTGTAAAATTTGACAGCTGTCTCGCTCTCGGGTCTCACTTCCCCCAAATTGTCCTCTGTTAGACTTCATAAAATAACGGAATGGAATGAAACGCGTTATCTGAAGTTTTACATCGGAAACGAAAGGAAGACTTACGAAATTAAACGAAATCTTGATATACCTCAGTATGGTAAAGCAGCTTTTGTAAATATTCATACCGGTAATTGATTTCGGTAATTTTTTTACGCTCTTTATCATCAGGCAATTGTTACGTCACAATGAAATGTACACGAAAAAAGACGTCGAGTCGTAAGATTTGCGTACCCCAAAACCGTGACGTAGGCAAACCCGCGACCTACGTTAAATGTTAACGTTGTGAAAGTAATTCAGGTTGAGATAAACAAAAGGGAATTTTGAAATGCATATTCATTAGGCCTAGTCTATTTGAATAAAATATGTTATAAAACGAATCTCCCATGGTTCGTGGTTAGTTTGCTAAGGCTCGGAGATAGAAAACACACAACTCGTTGATAATAAGTCATATCACACCTCGGAGATAGAAAACACACAACTCGTTGGATAATAATCATATCACACCTCGGAGATAGAAAAACACACAACTCGTTGGATAATAATCATATCACACCTCGAAATAGAAAACACACAAACTCATTGGATAATAATTCATATCACACCTCCGAGATAGAAACACACAACTTGTTGGATAATAATCATATCCAACCACGAAACATGGGAGATCCTATTTACATGTATATCATTTTCGGTAAATGGACAGAAAGTCACAGGACATAAAGTCACAAAATTAGTAGGACAAAAAGTCACAATGACCACATAGGACAAAAAGTCACAGGACAATGTCATGACCTTGAGCCAAGGTCACTGGTCAAAGGTCAAGGTCACAATGCACATACGGTTTTAACATTGTCAGAGCCATAACTTTTCACTCAACTTCATGAACTGGAATAATAATTGTTGGCATAGACCCAAGGAAGTGTCATGACCTTGAGCAAAGATCAAGGTCACAATGCACTTATTAGTTTTAACTTTGTCCAGGCCATAACTGTTTACTGAGTGCATGGATCTGAATGTAATTTCACAGTATTGTTGGCCAGGACCAAAGTGTGTGTCATGACCTTGAAAGAAAGGTATTGATCAGAGGTCAAGATCACTATGCACATAGTGGTTCCAACATTTTCTGGGCCATAACTTTTCACGGAGTTCATGGATTTGAAAAATATTGCACAGAAATGTTGCCATATTTCACAGAAGTGTTGCCCTAGATCCAAGAAAGTATCAAGTTCACTGGTCAAAGGTCAAGATCACAATGCACATATTGGTGTTAACCTTGTCCGGGCCATAACTTTTCACTGAGTGCATGGATTTGAATATTTCACAGAATTATTGTTCTGGACCCAAGAAAGTGTAACGACCTTGAGCCAAGGTCACAGACACATATTAAGTTCACAATGCACATAGTGGTTTGGCCTTGTCTGGGTCTTAACTTATCAATGAGTGCATAGATTGGAATAATATTTAATAGAATTGTTCCCCAGGATTTAAGGAAGTGTCATTACCTTGAGCCAAGATCACTGGTCAGAAGTCAAGGTCACATTACACATAGTGGTTTTACCATGGTCTGGGCCATGACAAGCGTATAATGCTACACAGGCATTGCTCTTCTTAATTTTTAAGTTGTCCACCAGACTACTCATAACATATTTTGAAAGTCCAGGGCAAAAATTTACTATTTTCAGGCTACAGGACTTCGTTATGTTGAACCCTGCTTACATTGTGCTTGTGAATCTACGGATATCTTAAAAAAAACATTAAGCGTTACACAGATGGGTTTTGTCTCAACAGCATATCAAACATGCTGTCTGCATGAGTGGTTAGCTGTAATCTGTATATCTTCCCACATTTTGTCAAGTTGTGTCTTAAGTGACCATTGCTGTACTCATTATGTATCCTGGCCTGGAGTTTATAAAACTTTTTTCTATACTCATACTCAAACTTGTACTTTGTGCCGATTCATTTATCTATGCACAGCCATGTTTGTTTTGAGTACAACTCAGATCAAACTCCAAAACATATTAAAAACATCTTGACCATGTACTCCATTTGAATATTAGAATGATTATATCAAAGTTTCATAAAGATTTAGATCACTGAGTTTGAGCTTGAGTATGAAAATGCACTCAAAAAAGCTTTATAACCTCCAGGCCAGCTGTTCTTTTGAATTCATTATGTAATATTTTCCCCTATCAGGACAACAACAGTTTGTGGAGCACCCTTACCAACAGTGCAAACAACAGCTGGAACTCGTTGATGAGTTTCACTTCAGGCTGGGGATCCCAACAACCAAACTCTGTTGCAAAGACAACCACTACCGACTCTGCCTCTGTCTCTCCTAGGACTCAGCAGGTAGGGCGAGATTTTAGTTCTCTGTCTCTCCTAGGACTCAGCAGGGTAGGATATTTTTAGTTTTTCTGTCTCCTAAGGACTCAAGCAGGTTTAGGGAGATTTTAGTTTCTCTGTCTCTCCTAGGACTCAGCAGGTAGGGAGATTTTAGTTTCTCTGTCTCTCCTAGGACTCAGCAGGTAGGGAGATTTTAGTTTCTCTGTCTCTCCTAGGACTCAGCAGGTAGGGAGATTTTAGTTTCTCTGTCTCTCCTAGGACTCAGCAGGTAGGGAGATTTTAGTTTCTCTGTCTCTCCTAGGACTCAGCAGGTAGGGAGATTTTAGTTTCTCTGTCACCTAGAAGTTCCTGAACAGGAGGGAGTTTAGCTTCTCTTGGGGAGGGGGGGGTATCCTTATGTTAGAGGTAAGGGTAATTTTACATATTGTTTTTGCTGATTTTATGATTAATTATTTTACTTTTAAATTTCAGGAAATGGACTCGGGCCAAGCTTTCAATCCATTTAACACTATGTCAGACATTTGGGGTCCCAATGCCCCAACAACCAGTGCTGGATGGAATGTCCCCAAGCCTGAAGAGCAATGAACTAATTCATGAGATAGCAACCTTCTCACTGTATTTTTCATTTACTTACGTTTTACTCTAGTCTTGAGATGTAGAATATAAGTATGTGATTTAAGATAGCATTTTAAACAGCATCACTCACCCAGTGATGGATGTCATAGCATGTTGTACAGTGGGTCCTCCAATCATATCTGAAAACTTCAGCCATTGAACTGTATTGTAGGAAAGCAATTTTTTTTTTAATTTGGCCTTGTTTATTGGGAAACTTGCAGTCCGTTGAGGGGGGGGGGGGGGGATATAAATGCCATGAAATTAATTTTTCCATTACATTTTGGTTCTTTTATGCAAATAGTAATATTTTGATTGGTCATTTGATTCTGATTAACTAGCCAGAACTGGGTGTAGTTGTAAAACAGTGGCCTAGCAGTGACTGTAACTGTGACCTGTCACTGAAAAAGAAATGCATTTGAATTTTTGAGAACTCCATTTCTGTATGAAAACCAGTTTTAAATTTGAATTCATGAGCTCAGAATACCTTTCACGTAATAGAAATGTTTTACCATCAGAATACCTCTTCACGTTAATAGAAATGTCTTATTTACCGGTTTAGGAAAGATAATCTATTAGGCCCTCAGACATTCAGTACTTTCACTCCTGGTATTTTACTTTTGTTTTATAACCTTTCATGTCATACCTTCATATTTTTCAATTCCCTATAGAAAGTGAACTGGTTAGTTAGGTGAGAAGGTTGCTCGACTGTGCACTTACCCCACATGAGGTTTTGAAATATGGACTTGAATAATGGAATGTGATCTTAAAGTTAACAGAGATGCACTATTTTGGCATCACTGCAAAATGGATATTAAATTTATACCGGACCAGACTTAACAAGTACCTGTTTAATGGGTATTATAACATTACTGGACTTGACAAATTGTACACAGGGTATCCTATATCTGTTGATATTGCTGGTTTCTCTTTTTGGATTTGGTCCACAGATGATTGTGCAGGATGAGAATACCAGTGGTCTGTTACTGCTTGTAAAAACTACATAATAATATGTAAGGTATTTACAGTTAACTCTCGAATTATCGCCACTCAATTCATCGCCATTTTCGGTTTAACGCCACATTTTTCTAGGAACGTTTTTCCTGCTACTTAAAATTCTCGTTAGAACGCCAAATTCGCTTTCGCCATTCGCCATGGTGTTTTCAGTACAAATGTCTGTTTCACAGTGCTAATTATCTTCGTTAAACCACCATGGGTACCTGTCACTAAGGTAAATTGGTCCATTATCGATCTCCGGTGTCCACCTGTGCTGAAAGACCCCGGTATTAACTGAGTTAAGTAAACAAGAAAAGACTTAATTACTATGAGATGTAGTCGAGTTATCTGTACATTATAGAAACCCGTTTCAGTTTTAGGTACGGCTTGTCCACAAAAGAGAGTTTCTTTGAGTTTCGAAGATAAAAAGTAAAGGATTTTGTGATATTTATAACAATAATCATGTTGAAAATGTTTCAAATAAAATTTATTACAGAAAATATTTACTTGAATTATGTAAGCATGGAAAAGCGGATGGTTAATAAGGGTAACCTGTTTCTCTACAAAATGGCGGGATAATATTAGTCTTCTCCCAATTCTGTTATATGCCTAACTGGTCAAACACAGCAAAATATGTGTTGCGAGAGTACTGTATATCTATATATAACTTCATCTGGCACATTTTCTGGATGAAAACAGAGGTAGTTAGTTTTTTCACAGGGAACAGAAATAAAGTAATTTTTGGGGGTGGGGGGTGGGGATGGAGAGATAGCTAGAGACAGGTTCTCTTGTGAAGAAACATCCAAGAACATTTTAGGTAAAAATGTTTTTTATCAATATGTATATTTTTGATGATTAAATTTTTATGAACTTTTCTTCTATGTTCACACAAGGATTGTCCTTTCTTTAGGAGTCTTGATTTCTTTTTTCTATGTCAGGCTTTAAAGCCACAACAATGGAACAAGCTCACTTTTGATCCTAGTCTCACATTTTTTTCAGATGTATTCCACTTATTAGAATGAAACTTGGATCAGAAGAAATCTTGTCCCAATTTTGTGGCCCCAAAGCCAATTTGTAAGGAAACAGAATTGTTTGAAACTTTTTAGATTAATTCTATGATTTTACTGCTGGCTTTTTTGTTTTGTTTTTTTTTCTTCCTGTGTCAGATTTTATAAATTTTCACCATAGAGGGTAGTCTTCTAATACTAGTATGGATCATGCCAATTTTTGTAACAAGCTCTGCAAGACTGTAACAGAGTTACCATTCTTTGTTTACTCATGATCAAGTTGTGAGGTTGCTTCGAGAAGCTCACTTGAGAAATGTGTGTCTGTTAACAATGATAAAAAGTAAAGCAATTTTTAAAAAAGCATGAATTTAGTATTTTTGTTTTCATTTGTGATTATATCAAGAAAGATGAAGAGGGAGAATTTTATGTGAAGGTTGTATTGTCCTGGTATCATGTATGATATTGCTGATAACGCCTTTTAAAATTTACTAAAGGTTTTGAATAGAGTAAGACTTTGGAAAGTAAGATGATCATGGTGAAAAATTCTTAGAATTTTGGATTTTAAAACCAGAGAACTATTGGAAAACCTTTTAAACATGGAGGACTAGTAAGCTCATCTGAGCTAAAAGTGCAAGTATTTGTCTCCTTAAACTTTTGATATTTTTTACTTCATCTCCAGAACCAGAGTTAATTATTGAAATCAATTTTTTTTGTGGGGGGGGGGGGGGGGGATCAGTTTGGCTGTATGTGCAGATTCGTGTCTTGGGCCATAACTTCTTTGCTATTTGACATAGGCATACCATATTTGGCACATGGGTGTATATGTTGGATACATTTTTGACCTCGGGGTCAAAATTATAATTTATTTATGGCCCATGTCCATGCATAACATTTTTATTCATGCTTTGTTTAAACTTAGTGATTCAAGCTGGCATAATATATGTGGGTGGTGGGGAGTATCCTTTGTGATTTTCTAGTTTCAACCATACTTACCTCAAAACATGCTTGGATTCAAGCTTGTTATGAAGTGCCATTCCCGTTTTGAAATGGACATGCATAAGTGTGGCATCTTTTATTCTCAAGAACCACAGGGCCAGTTTCTGTCAAACTTGGCAAAGACATCTTCATGTAAAGGGGGTGGAAGTTTGTTCAAATAAAGGGCTATTCCTAGAATCAAAGGGAATTTTATCAAGAAGAGGCAGTAGTGTGGGGTCATTTTAAAATCTCTAAGAAAATTGAAATTGCATGAAAGCTTCCTGACAAAGTAGATTCAAGTTTTTTCAAATCATGGCCCCGGGGTAGGATTTCGAGAACAATGGGGCCATGATTAGTTATGTGGTGTAACCATCTTTAGGTAGTGCAGATTCTATTCCATTTGAATAGTAAGGTTGGACCACAATGATGGAATGTATTGTTAGGGTGGGGGGGAGTTTTCATGATTAGTCGTAACATTGTACCAATCCAGGTAGTGCAGAAATAGGGTGGGCCACAATAGGGAACATCATAAAGAATTTTCATCTCGGTAATGGAAATCCATATCGGGCATATTAATATAAAAGCCTCTTCATGTGTTTAAATTAAAGTTTGTTCACTTCAGAGGCAATGTAGGTAGGGTAGGTGGGAGCATTAATTGAATTATTATTATTGAAAACAATAATTGAATTGATGCGCACATTAAATTAATCATGGCTAAAGAAATCTTCAATTGAGTTAAAGATATCATTAAGGAAGTTGGCATGAGTGTATAAATTTGAAAACTTTTCAAAATCATATTACTTCTAAATTTCCAATATGCTTTATTAAGGTGGAATGCCACACCAATGAAATTTCATTATTTAATGTGGATGAAATAAGAAATGAATTCTTTATATTTTTTTCGCGGTGATGAGGTTCAGCCTGGAATTTTCCTAGACGGTAAAACTCAACTTCAATCAGCTAAGCGCGCCATGCTGATGAAGGTTTTTACCGCTGCTAAAATCTCCGGTGTTACTGATTATTCTAGCGACATCCCCGAAAAAAATATAGATTTATTTTCTTATTCATTTAATCTTTACTCATTAACAACAACCAAAATAATGTTCGATTTAAACTTTACTTGTTGCACTCAGCCACGTCGATCGAAAAATCACCGTCAATTTCTTAAAGTTCTGTTTTACAGTTGATAAATCCCGCGTGCTTAGGTTGATCACGTCGAAATAAAATTAAATGATAAGGTAGAACGATATGATACAATATTTTGAAAGCTAGATGTGGCGATGCGACACGAATGCCCCCTACAGTGACCAGTGGCGGATCCAGGATTTGTCGAAAAGGAGGGGGGGGGGGGGGGGGGTTCGTTGAAAAAGGAGCCAGTAAGCTTAATGTCTGAAGTCAAAGTGGGGGCCCAGGGGGCAAAGCCCCCAGACGGAAGCTCTCGGGTTATAGTGCTTTTAAAGGGGCATGGACACGTTCTGAAAAAAAAGAGAGAGATTGAGAAGGCTCCTATTCATCTCAGAATATTTCATTTAGTTTCACATTAATATCAATAGGCATTAAAGAAGATGTTTTTCAAAATCTTTGTACATATAAACACTATATACCGAAGTTTGGCCAGCCGCCACTGGGTCAGAACCCTATCAGGGGGTCACACCATAATTACAAATTTTGGATAAAGGCCTTCGCTGCTCTACATCACTGATGCATTTGGTTTCTCTCAGGACATGTGTCGGGTTGTAAAGAAGAGTTTTTGAAAAAATTGGTCACTGTTTGGGCCAGTTTTTGGCCAACACCCCGAAGGGTGCAAGAGACGCTCGAAATTTACAATTTCTGTGTCCCTTGTCCGCAAAAGATTTTGCTTTTCAATACGCAAATTTGAAAAGAATTGGACCATTGGTTATGCAAAGAAGTTATAAATGTTCAATTGTTAACGCACAGACGGGACAAAAACCAATTGCAATAGGTCACGCCGAGTTTACTCAGGGAGACCTAAGAAAATTCAATTATTATAAGTTACGAATTGTTCTTCATGGACGTCACCATTGACAGGGATTTAGAGGGGGGGGGGGGGGGGCTTTTGGTGAACAACACTTAATTAGTATGTATGATATACATGTAATAAGTAAATTAACCTTAAAAGTAGCCTTTAAAGGGGCATGGGCAGCGTTCCAGAGCTAAAATGTTCAAAATTTTAGGATGTAATGTTTATACGAATGCCTCACTTAGGGTATTTCTGAAATGGTCAGCAAAAATTTCAACGTCATTCTGCTGAGTTACAAGAGACATTACAGCACTTATAAATTCTTCCACAATGTAAACAAGGCTGCGAGGCCTTGTTTGTTGTTTTACATATAGATTGGCTTAACGGAAAAGTACCATGTTAAAACAAAATGAGGATGGTGAGAGATGCAACTAGGAACTGTTTAAGCTGTGTTCAAATGCAAGCTGTGGTAAATATGAAAAAAATCCTGCTTTAGAACGTGACTCAAGCTTTGTTTAACATAGTAAGCAATTGTAAATGCCTGTATCTCACTTGTACCGACTCAACAAATGGACGTTCAAATATATGTGCAGACAATTAGAAATACCTAGAGTGAGGCATGCGTAATACACTTAAAAATGGAAATCTAAGAATTTGAAATTTTTTAGCTAGA
>CAJDSM010002290.1:0-12629 GCA_903981925.1 Ostrea lurida
CTCTCGCGAAACGTCTTGATAGCATAGAGTTCATAATATTTACTTGCGGTGCTTCTGTAAATCAATCCGTTGGCAATTATCGTCTAACTGCTTGTCTCATAACCTGATCAAAATTCTAAAAAGGTTTGATGGAGTGACATAATAATTGGGATAGGCCTTTTTCATTGGTCCGATAAAGTTAAAATAGGTAAGTAATTATAATTAGAAGTAAACTTGTTTTAAATAGAAGCTAGGCATTCGTATGGTAATTGTTAATCTATATAACACCGTTTTACAACTGTCCTAATTATTTTTAAACGTCTGTAAATTTCAATGTCTCCATACTACGTGACCTAAACTTCTTGGGTTGAGTCGAAACAGGATGGTCGATTGGGGGGGGGGGGGGGGGTGGACGATTCCAATGTTTGTTATGATATAGATTGATTTAACAAAATTTGGCCGATGTCCAGCTATCCTAATATGCCCGATATATTGTTTGCAATACAATACACTACCTGCTACCGCCTGCATCAGTGCACACCATACCCCTTTTTCTCTTTTCCCCGCACCGATCCGATCGAGTGGAATACTTCACCCATTGATCAAGATTGTCAACTTCCGTCAATCTTTAGTAATTTTGTCGGTTATGAGAAGGCGTAAGACGCATAATTGACGGTGATTACTAGCCGATAAATGGATTTTATTCCAGTTCACACCATGACGATGCGAGAGAAGGGACCTATGACCAGAGCTGCTGCTACGGTAGGGGTCAAATTCTTAAGAACTTAATGTGATTTTGCCCGACAATTGCAAGTGAGTGTTTTGGCTGGATAAGGAATTCCAGATGGCGGCGTGAGATACCTTGTCATATATTAGTTTACGGAAGATTTTTATTTTTTTCAAAAATATATTTAAAACGATGTCAGGAGTGCCTGTGACCCATGTTACGTTCTGATATTTCCTAAATCCGCCCCAACTGTACAATACCAACCGTGGATTGTTTCTGGTTCCAAATAGATTGTTTTACGTCCCTCTCAAAGAATTAAGAATAAATATGTAAACAAGAGTATATATTGAAATTTTTATACCGAAAATACTTCATCAATCAAGGAAAACAAAATACTACTTTCCTAGGTCAATAACAACAAGTATAATTATACGAAATGTTGATACAAAATATCACCATACACATTCCCCCCCTCCTTTCTTTCTCCCGTCACGTAACATACCACAGCGCAAAGAAATATACATGTGATAAAGGTTCAAAACATTATTATTTAAACATACACATCCAATCAAATTTTAACTTGAAATAAAATTCAACAACCCTTGCAAGTTGGCAATCTGTCAGAGCACATGTGTATGTGTACGTGTATCGTCGATGGTGTCTAGCCCATCAGTCACTTGTGCAAACTCGACGTGCGTGCTGTCTTGCGCAAAACGTATTGTTTATTTATTGTTAATATACACACCGTAAAGTTATCTATTTATTTCTTAGCGCGAACGTCACTTCTTCAGCAGACTCCCCGGAAGTGAAAAACAAGGACAAAACAATGTTCAGAATCGAGACGAAAATTTTTTTCCGTATAAGGCATTGCGGACCGAGCCCATTAGCGAACCTATACCTGCAAGGGTATTTAGGACATACCCGGCGGACATGTGATGATCAAAATCACCAGTTCGTTTATTTAAAAAATCATCACAAGAAAAAAAAAAAGGGGGGGGGGGGGCGCTGGCAATTTACATGGATGTTGAAATAAGTAGACCCCAAAATCCATGAAGGGTATTAATTGAATACGAGGCCTAATGTACACAAAAATACATAACTCCATATAGGCCTACAATCCAGTAAGTTTTATATATACTTAAAAAGAGTTATTTTTTCTTAAACGAAATATACACGTAAATTCTGGTCCGAACCTCTTTCTCATTAGAACTGCATAATCCACCAGCGTTACATGTTCACCAATGTTTCATCAACTCAGATTGAGGTAGATATGAATAGACATTGATAACTTGATGGAAAATCAATAGTAATTTCCGTGTGAATGAGAGCGTTCGGGTGCGTCACCAATGCATGATAGGCATTGACGCATGTGAATGTTAGTGTTGACGTCAACGATTAGATTCATATGTTACTTAGTTTTTAATGAGAAACAAGAGTTTCTACGATATATAAAATGCAATTATGATATTACATTACTTCCACTTATAGGCGGTTATATCTTTAAATTTGTTTGTGTGTGTGGGTTTTTTTTTTTTTTTTTGTTTTTTTTTTTTTTATTTACTTATTTATTTTTTTCTGCTTGTTGTTTTTTTTTCTTTTTTTTTTTTACGCGTAAGCTTAAAACAGATCATCACACGTAGGAACCGTTGCAATAAGCTAGTGGCATTTTATTATATCGCGAGCTGGCAGCGAGCCAGCGCGAAGCGCTGGCTCGTAATCGCGAAGCTCTAATGGACTAGACTAATGCGAGCGTAAAAGGAAGTGAATTAAATTCAAACCTTAACAAGTAAAAAGTTTGTGTCAACCACATCAATCCTCAGAAGTCCTTGTCAAACATGGCTGACTAATTCAGTCAGCGTTAGTCTGGATCAATCACGACGTCGAGACGAGTCACGTGATACAAAAAACGTCGGGATGATCCAGACGAGTCAGAGTGGAAAACAAAAATAATACCGCTATCAAACAAATCTTCTTTTTCCCTTTACAATTATGTTCTCATAATTGAAAAAAAAATAAAACCGTTATAAAAAGTCTCCAAGAAAACCACTTGGTAACATTTAAATCTTAGTAAAAGCGTCCAATCCAATATTAAATTAACGTCGACAGAAACGTACTCGTTGCATTTTCCCGCAAATTCTTCAACCTAAAAAGCGTGCCAAGTCCAAGATTTGTACTTTTTAAAAGTGGATTGTGGCTCCTTAGATCCCTTGCATTGTTGCTGCTCGTCAAAAAATGCAGTGCATCATTAGGCCTAGCTCAAGCTTAGACATTGTGATTGTGTTGATGAAAAGAAAGATGTTGACGTCATGTCTATGTATTGCGTCATAATAGAATGCGATTTAAAAGTGGCGGATCTACATTTTGGAGGTTTTTTGGGTTTTTTTTTCAGCGTCATCAGCAAAATAAAGAAAATGAGAGAAGTGCATTTACAGGAGAAGTGATTAACATGGTCTAATATATTGGTAAAGATAAAATACCCAATTAGATTAATATCCCCAATTAGATTAAAAAAAATTGATGGATCTTCAAGTAATAATGTTGCAAACCGCCGGGGGGGGAGGGGGGGGGGGGGTCTTCCTAAAGATAGGAACGTACCGCTGTGAGTAGCTAGCATTTTTCCACTTCAGAATATATTTTTTACAAGGAATAGAAAATCACAAATAGCATGAAGTGTATAAGGTCCATTAGTGTTTAACTAAATTTATTAATATGAATAAGCAACATAGTTAATCCGGTTTTAAATTAGATAACACAAAAAATAAAACTACAGTACCCCGCAAACGTTGATTCTTGACATTTTTATCGTGTTCTAATGTGCGTGTATCCTATCGTATCGTGCGTCGTATCTATTGTATCTGTGGTATCATGTTCTCCGTTTTTACTATCGTTTCGTTTGCGTTTTATTCAGGTCTATCGTGTATGCGTGTTTTGCGTGTAATCCTGTTTCCGTTTTATGTATCGTGTATCCCCCCCTCCCGGAAAACCCCTATCCCCCCGGGGAATCATAATTTAAATCTAATAGGAAAAAGTACGAAACTTCCGAAAGCTTCATGTTTGGTCTCAAGAAGCCTATTTTTTAGGTCGGGCGTGTTTGGGGTTGTGAATCGAGGAAAGCCAACTGGCTATTATATAGAATGCAATGAATACAATAAAATCTTTTGTCTGTCCAGAGATTGGTGATAAATACTATTAAGAACAATATCGTTTAGGACTGGGAGTTGGCCGTGTTCGTCAAGACAAATCGAGGGTCACGCTAATTAAACCCGAAAGTTCCCCTGAGTGGAAGTTTTGGCTGTCTAGTAAACAGATAATTAAATATATTTGTAATTAAGTCTACTAGAGAAATAGGAAATTCCGATTTGAAAGACACCCCCTGCCCCCCCCCCCCCAGTAAATTACATTCTCTTTGTATACGATGTAATAAACGGTTATTTAATCCCCCCCCCCCCCCAATTCTTTCGCATTTGCATTCTACTTGCATGTGTATATACCTGTAAGGTACCAACTATACCTGAACTTGTGCGCGCCTTGTATCAGGTATTGTGTAGTACCGTGTTTTGATAGAAAACAAATTCGCAGCGACAGTGGATTTCACACTTTAGAAGAGGCACGGAGAGTGTGTTGCATCTCCCAAAAAAATCGGTCATTTGGGCGCGACTGTTGTCTGTCATTGTGTTTCTTATTTGTGCATGTACATCACATTGTGCCGATAGTAATGTATATGGAAATGTTTTTTTTACATGGGTCATATAGCCGGTTTGGATATTCAATATTTTTAAAAAGCCGCTTTTTGTTCATTTGTCTAATTGTTTTGTTTATCAGAAATACCAATTTACATGAATTTTAATTTCTTATGAATATTAGATACAGTATTACTCATAGTGCGGGATCTATCGTATCAAGACAGCGTAACGTGCAGCGAAAATTAATGCAATCTAATAGTTGAATGAGCGGTGAATTTCAACTAAACACTCTTCGCCCAGCCAAAATATTACTTGATTTTATTTCACAATCCCAGCCGAATTTTAATTTTTTCTTAGAATAATATTACAGCCTGGCTAAATTTCAGTCAACAATCAAATGTTACATATTTACTTTTTAGCATTAATCCAGATGATAGATACTAAGAAAAAGAGAACTTCTGAAACACGATGTAAACTTTTATACCCGGGCGTTATATTATATTAAAATCACGCCCAAATTCACTGTTTTAAGATATCTTGCATTATCTCTCAATCAAAATGACATAGATCGCCCCTTTTCTAGGTGCGCCATTTGGATCAATCTAAACACAACAGGTATCCGAATGAGAAAGGGGGAAACCGGGCTTCATTTGTTGATCAATGTACAAATAAAAGGAGGGGTATAAATTAAAAGTGGGAAAGTTGTCTAAGGTCGTTGATTTAAAACGTTTATAAAAACGCTATAGGGGGCTTAAAAATACACACACGTTCCCACAACCTATATTAACGCAGTCCAAGCGGAATACAAATTCAGTGAAATGTTGACCTTTTTAATACTGGGTGTTCCAAATTTTCCACTTTCAGAAATCGTCTTGTGGTTTGTCTGAAATTAAAATCTTTATTTATTAATACCTGAAAAAATCACCAGCTCCAAATGATATGCTTAACGCTTGCGCGGGTCTTCGTTTAGTAATTGTAAGCAGATAAAAATGCCAGATGCTTAGAAATTATAAATGCCATTTCCATGTAACGCCTGACAAAATTGTGTTTGCTAATAGGTTATATATGGTTTAACATGTACATGTGTACGATGAAGAATCAACCATACGCTTTTATTCTACAGGTGGGTAAGCTTCATGTTACATGCAAAATTGTCTCTGGTCTGAGTCGAATCAAATGCTCATATTTGTCATTAAAAATTCGCGTTGGAATTATAAGAAAAAAAATATGACCTCTTGTAAACATTATTACCACGAAAAAATATCAATCGTCATTACTATGCACATCACAATCGTACACCTGCCATCTCCTTTTCAATTAGAAATCTTTTCTTTTTTTTGGGGGGGGGGGGGGTATACGCTGTTTTATATCAATGTAAAGCGATATTGAAAACCCTTGAACTGATTTCCAACATAACAAGAACTCGTGCAATTCTTATTGTAGTACATACAAATATAGTTCCCCGTCTAAATTTACAACATTTCTATCAGGTTTTCCGTTTATCGTGAAGAATCGTTTATCGGTTTTGCGTTTATCAAGGTCCTATCGTGAACATCGTTATTCAGTTTTTTCCGTTTATCAGTTTTGCGTTATCCTATCGTATCGTGCGTGTATCCTTCGTATCGTGCGTTGAATCCTATCCTATCGTGCGTGTATCGTGTTCTATCGTGTAATATTAAGAATAACGTTGCGGGTACTGTATGGCAGAACCCAGTTGGAGGCGTTGGTAGAAAGGAACATTTATGAACCATCCTTAATCCATCCCTGTATTGTTTATCAGCAGCAGTTCCCATGAATATCTAATGGGAAAAAGATTCCATTTGAACAGCAAATTATATGACAAGGTATACTATTCTCAAATCTAAAATATATGAAGAAGGGGGGGGGGGGCGATGTCAGCGGCACCGCCCCCTACTCATAAAAATTCATAAAGTTCCCGCCCCGCCCCTCAATCGGTAAGATGAGCGGGGGAGATGAGCATACAGAAAAGTGAGTGGAGGCAAATTTTCCTAAAACTTCGCTATAAAAAAAGGGAGGCAACAACATTTCATAACTGGGCTGTTAAAAAAAGGGGGGGGGGGGGAAGGGGGTTACAGCAATAAGAGGTACAACACGAGAGAGATGGGGGGTTTGGGGGGTTGGGTTACGCCTAACACCTCAATTTCTATAAAATACGGTGACAATCCGATATTCCAAGTCCGATAATCCAGAGACTCTTTTAAGGTCCAAAACGTCCGATAGTTTCGAATAGATGTCGGAAGAAGGGCGTTTCATTTTTTAAAGCTTTATTCGGCTTTCACGTCATTGAGCAGTGAATAAGATATATTATAATTCCATTATCATAATGGAAATATATGTATCAAAAAAAAAAAAAAAAATCATAATTACCTTGTCAGATGCGTGATCCAGCAGATTGATGCATCATAAATAGCTAAACCAACGCCATTAAAAAATATCAACGTACGTCCTTTTTAAAAAAGTGATTATATTTTCTGTAATAAATATTGCCGATATTTTAATTCATAATATGCATTGTTTGATCTCTAATAAAATTCGTCCACCATTTCAACGCCAACACCAAAAAACTTCGAAAAACTGCAGAATTTGGTCCGTGGTCCGCCGTAACAGTGATTTAAAAAAATGTAAATCACGGATTAATTCGAAAGAAATATGATATACATGTAATCTCCAAGAATGATTTGACGCGGGAACCTGTCATGCATATCAAAATTGAGGTATATCATTTTTAACCGTGATTATTCTATCTGACCATATATCGTACAGAGAAAATTTGCTTGAAAGAAAAGTGAAGAGGCACCCCACCCCCCCCACATCACACAACGCTCTTCCCAAAAATAAAATGAAGAGGGGCACGTGCTATCCACCCCCTCCGTCCTACGCCGTGGTACATCGTAAATATATGTAGCAATTTATTCAATAATTTAATGCGAAATGCACTGTTGACCGAGTTAAAAAACTAGGATACCAGACATAATTATATAATAACATAAATTATTCTGTTCTACATTATATAATTTCCTTTGCCATTGCAACATGGGAGAGGGGGGAGGGGCTTTATTATATAAATACATTTTCAGAATAACCATCATTATCAATAAGTGTATATTTTGAAGATTTTTATCATTCTTTTGTGTCATTGTTTTAAATTTGATCGATGACAAAGGGAAAAGGGGGGGGGGGGGGGGGGGGGGGCTAAAAAGGGAAAATCATTGAATCAGCCAAAACACTGTACAGTGTACTTTTCAATTGAAGAGAGCTATGCATGTAAAAATGCAGTTCATGTACATGGAGTTAATAAATATTGTTTATCGAAGAATAAACTGCGCTCGCTCAAACGGTAGCACCGTCAACATATTGTTAAACTACATGTATATGTGTCATGTAGTTTTTGTTCTATGTTGGTGTAGGCCTATAGGCCTACGTATATTTTCATGCTGCCATTTGAGCCCCGGCCTTGATTGAAAATAAATTGTATGCACAATAACAAAAAATATATATGAGTCGGGTAGGACATATGATTATAAAAATTATTGATGTTAATCTGGTTTTGTCTTTAGGACATGTATGCTTCGCTACTTCGCTTTACTCCTACTTTTTTCACTCAACTGATGTTTGTACACAAAATATCTACCGTTCGTTTTTTACGACTTCATGAAACTGGAACGTTGCGCGAAGATTGCGCAGAACGCGAAAACTCGAATTGCACTCGGCCTCGTTAACCTTGTGTGGATTATATTTTACCCTTTCTTTGTTTTCTCACACTTATTGCATTTAATGTTGTCAAAAGTTACCTTTATCAACAGCAAGAGACAACCCAAAAACTTTGTTCGTCCAAAATTACGACTTCCAAGAATTCTGTGACAAAATGCCAAGACCCACGCTGTGGAACATACCCACATCTGAAGCTAGGTTCCTCATTTGATTTCAAAGGAAGGGAATTCCACATCAACGCAGATATGTCATGTCACTTAAAAAATTAAATTTTTGTGCAACCAATTTTAGATCGGGGAGACAGGTACCTGTTTGAGAGCAGGAATCCGGGTGCATAAACAGCATATACATGTTCCAGAATACCGCAAAATACCTCAGTGAACACATTGATTTATGCGGACACGGACAATTTCAAGTATTTCCTTTTTATAAACTGTTTACAAGTAACATGATTGAAAGACCAGAAAAAGAAAAACATTTTATTCAACCTCTTCAAAGACAGTTCTACGCCTATGGAAATTATCTACGTCTCACTTGAAAGGTAATGTCTGTATCTGATGGAACATCAAACTACTTTGAATGATCGGCAGTGGTGGATTTAGCGGGTTCGCACCCAGTGCCCTCCTAAAATTAATCATTAGTTTAGATTCTTTTTGAAATAAACGACAATTGAATAAGTGTTGCTTTTATTTGGAGAATTTGTATTTTATTCCAAAAAAATAAATAGCTGATAATTTAAAAAAAAACTCTTAAATTTTGTGTCATTTTATTAATTTCACCTTATAAAAAACGTAGCTCAGATCAATATAACCCGTTCCGTCAGGTGTTCTAAATTTAGTTTTTTCGTGTATTGACAATTTTCTCCTAAAATCCCCAAGACGATGATTATCTTTGTCTTGTTTATACTGCAAACAAAGTTTTTGGGGGGGGGATAATAGGAATCACTCTGTCTGTCTAATCCGTCCGTTGTCTGTCGTCGTCTGTGCAGATCGTGTCCAGGCCATAACTTCTTTCGTTTTTGAGGTGAGCATTTTTTTTGGTATTAATATTGTCGATATGTTTAATTTAATAAATACAATAGCTTAGAATCTCCAATAAAATTCGTCCAGCATTTCAACGTCAACATCCAAAAATTCGAAAACTGCAGAAAATTGCCCGTGCCGCCGTAACGTAGAATCAGTATCATTTGTTAAGAACGCAATAAGGTTTTTGCGTTTAAACGCGTTGAAACGCAAATCTTTCATCCAAACCCATACCACATTTTTATTACTTGTATTCTTGTCGTTATTTTCACCAGACCCGGCTTCTACTTCTATTGACAGCGTTAACGGACGGGTCGTGACACTCACTCTCTATTACGGGCGTTATCCGGTTGGCTCGCGTCCAATGCCATCGTTATAAGCTTCATCCAAATCGTTCCAAAATATACAATCTATACTTCGATAAATATTCTTGTTATCTATTCTATATTCAAACAAGCTTTCCAAACCATCGTTTCCGCATTCTATTTTAAAGGTGGAATGTTACACCAGAGAAATTTGAAGTGGATGAAAGGTAGAGGATATATTAACAATATTTTGAAAATAAAAAAAATTCAATTCACTCTATATTCGTCCATAAAATGCAATTTTAGTAGAAAGTAATTTTTAAAAAAAAACAAAACCTTCTGGAATCGAACCCGCGATCTGGCAGTTCAGAAGACAACGGTGCTAACTTTACTGAGCTCACTCAATTAGTAAATTAAATTTGAAATGAATTGACATACTACCCTGATAGTGATAACTTTCATCCATGTTTCGAAACGCGAAGGCAGCCATTTGCCATTATAAAACTCGTGCCTTTGAAAAATAGCCTGGTTCCCTGTCCCTGCCTCTATGCTCCAACCGTCAGCACTTATCCGATTAGCCTAGGTTCCCTATCCCATCTATAATGCTCCGCGTCAGAAGGCCAGGGCTGCATTCAACGATCGTAGCGGCTACGTAGGGCTCGGAAGCGCTACGATCTTGACATGCTGCTCAACCCTAGAAGGGTCAAATATTCGTTATTTAAGTATTAAATATAGTTTTATTATAAGATTATTCTGTCATCCGAGGACTGTCAAAGTCCATAAATAGAGATGGAACAATTCGGGTATACCAATGATCCAAAAGGACCAATCAGTATTGAGCTATATAGCCATCAAGCATCAGTTGTTAGAAGTTCTGTGGATAAGCAAATATTTCGATTCCTTTCGGGATATTCATCAAATTTAATCTGTGGGGTAATGATCTTGTTTTTCATAGTTTTAATAGTGGAAGATAGTAATGATAAAATCGTGCAAATGATCATCACAGCATGAAACTTTGCACAACGACTACTTAACTAATATTGTCCAAAATAAGACCCGTGGCCAACAAAAAAAACCAATTTTATCAAGAATGGCCGCCCACTTTGTCAAAATGGCGTTCTGGTAAATTTATATCATTACATTGATCATGAAATACTCAGTCAGATCGTAAAAATTTGGTGGTTTTATAATTTTAGGTATGTATGCGTTTTTTGATATAAAATATAGCCAATTAAACACAAAATAAATGCAACTTCGGTTTCAAAATGCGCCTGAACGGTAAAACTGAATGTATAAATCTATTTACAATAATGAAAATATAAGGTGAACTTCATTAGATTTATTTTTATGTATCTGACAACTTACAGGTACACACAAACCTGTAAACATGCGAAGCCCAGAAACGGTAGCATTTGCAGTTCTAAACAATTTGATTTTTGCAAAACCGCATTTCAAAAAGTTCCTGACAGGAGGCGTGCAACAGAAAGGAGGTAATGTTGTCCCATTTTGGTTTCCATAATCCATCGCCTTTGTCTTTCACCCAACCCCAGTGTTCAGGACTAGCCAGATGTCCTGATACATGTCACAACTTGGCTCCATACATGTCCACCATGGTATGTTGCCCTCCTTGATGTCTGGATAAAGCATCTCTAGTTGGGGAATGCATCGAAGGGGCGTTTGTTTTCTTGGCAAACAACTTCAAAGCGTGCTCCATTGACCGCCAAATGTAGAAGTTGCTCGTCATTATAACAATGCACACAAAACCTCCAGCGTTCAATGCCATTCTGAAATCCGATACAGGTGCAGCCAAGGCGAGTGAATACTTCTGTAGCATCTGGAAACATCTCCCAGGCTGCCAGCTGTTTTTTTTTTTTTTTTGCCTTTTCCCTCGAAATGCTGATACAGGTCACTCCTGTAAAAGCGTGGAAAAATGTAAGGCAGAGACCGGGATCCCAAAGATGCTCCAAATCGGTGTATCGGAAGCCAGGAGAGTCTTAGTTTCCGACCGACACACTATCCACAATTTATCTAAGCCAAGTTGTGCAAAAGTCGAAACTGCTAAACTCCACAAACATCAGTATCTGTACTGTCATGAAACAGCCTTACAACCATTGACGAGCCATGCTTGGCGTGAATAAACATTCTGTGGTCGCTTCTTCGTGGTTTACACGGGAACAACCAGAAGTACTGTCACAATTTGCATTGGTTAGAGAACATTTTCACCCAGTGTTACAAATACTTGTAGTTCGTCTCAATCGTCACAATCAGCTGCATTAGAAACTGCAAAGTTCCGCTTCTTGTTGTCACTGTCCTAAGAAAGCTGTTCCATGCTTTGAATGTTTTGCCTTGTTCCAGACCACCATACGCCTAACACCAAGAATCTCTCTTTGCCCTGGTACTTGCTTTTGAGGACTATTCTGTATACGACAACATTCGAAAACGATATCTACCCGATGGTAATCTTGCTCAAACAGGAGTCTATGTAAGGCAGAATAATTTCTTGTTGCATAGTCATCAACAAATGTCTTGATTCTCGTGGTGGTTTTGAATTTCACCATCGGCTGGCTCATCAATGGATCAAATCTGGCTTCTGAAATCGGTCTCTCATTGCTGAACATCAACGTTTGCTTCGAATACATCATCAACTGAGACTTTACTACCGGTGTAAATAAGTTCCCATCCGTGACAAGAAAGGAGGGGTATTTTGATTTTCATGACTGAATAAAATCTTCCAGATCGCACTGTCCTGCTTTGGCAAGAAATGAAAAAGCTAGAAACAATACAACATTTTTTTCAAATTGAATGAAGCTTTTTCTTTCCGAGACGAATCCAGGATTTGGTTCGCTTTTTCGGCTGAATAAAGAAAGTTATTCTTTCTTGATAGGGCATAGGGATCATAGAAGTCAGTTGCGCCCTCATGGTTGATCCTGTCCTAAGAACTCTGTAATATTTGCTTAACTCCAGATAATCTCTTAAAGTAGTGGATTTTAGCTATTTCTGAATCGACCAACATCCTTTGTATCAAAGCTTTAAAATAGGTCTGATGACCTTAGGACAGGAATTCCCAATCGTTTCACAGCCTTGGACAAAGCCTTTTTATTTACTCCTAGGAAGGCTTTGTGACGGTATTGGTAATCTTCCATAGTGTTTGTTCGCTCCAAGAGTTACTGAGGACTAACGC
>CAJDSM010002291.1:60-17495 GCA_903981925.1 Ostrea lurida
CAACAAAACTTACAGAAAGACTCAAGATATGATATACAGTGTACCGTGAGGCAATTGGCTCAAATGACAAACTTGTCGTTTGCACGTGTTCATGTATTTTGAAAAACAATATAAAATGGCGAAGTAAACAATGTGTTAAACGTAATCATTGTTCCAAAAACATATACAAAATCGAGTGTAGGGCAGCACGGACCTTAGAC
Organism: Ostrea lurida; assembly: GCA_903981925.1. Taxonomy (NCBI): domain Eukaryota; kingdom Metazoa; phylum Mollusca; class Bivalvia; order Ostreida; family Ostreidae; genus Ostrea; species Ostrea lurida. The sequence continues at coordinate 261 of CAJDSM010002291.1, forward strand.
GAAAGCGAAGGCAGGATCAGGTGCCATGGAGGAGGAAGCATCCTCTGCTGACCGGTCACACCCGCCGTGAGCCCGTAGTCTAAACAAAGTAAACGGGGTTACCCGTAGTCAAATCTAGTAGGAAAATGACAGTCTAACAAAGGGTATGAACAAATCAGTCAACATATGACTTAGTGATAATTTGTAATCGCAAACAGTCATTATAGCGACCATAGAATTTGCGAAATGATGACTTCAAAGGAGATTCGTTATAACCCTGCAACATCAACCTTTTGGTTAGTAGTTGGTCTCGTTTAAAACGTCCTCATACGCATGGCATGCCCTTGCGTATCGAATCAACTGAGAGACATATACACCATAAGCAGGTGATAGTGGTACATTACTACATAGAAAAGGAAAGTTGACGATTGCAAAGTCTCAGCCATCACGTTTATCATATTCATGTAGTGTAGTTGTCAGTCTGCCATTAGAGTCAATATTAAGTAAAATACATGTATCCAAATATGAAGCAGAATATGTCAGATTCTGTAGTGTCCTTTATTTCGAGTTCGTCAGGATATATCTAAAGCTTAATGTCCCGGCTTAATGTAAAGAATAAAAAAAGAACTCTAGGTGGATACTTGCTTTGTGATGAACAAAAGAGAGCCTGTGCTGAAAATGCAAAGAAGTTATTGAAATTGTATCCAAAGTATACCAAAAAGACTTTTGAAAATTTTGTTACTGGTGATGAGACCGGGCCTCAAGACCATAAACTGAGAATAGAAAAGGGCAAACCAGTAACAGCTAACTTCTATAAAAAATGTTGTTTTAAATTTTAAAAAACTGAAGAAACATTACGCAAGTCCATCAAAGATTAATAAATGTGGCGAAAACAGCAAAGTGTCATTATTTTGGAACATTTTTCGTACCAAATACCGGTAGAACTATTTCTGTAGCGTGTATATGTACATGTACCAGTAACATAATATCGGGTATAACTACATGCATTACCTAGCTAATCTCACTGGTTTTTAAAAATTTAGGTGATTTTTCGATTACGTGCCTGGTTGTTTAGCCGTCGAAACTACTTTTGACTGACTAGGAGATTATCAAACATTCTACTTCCAGCAAAATTTGGTCTTTAGAGATAATTAGTATTTATAAGCATCAAGCTGCCGTTTTGCTCTGTAAGGTTTAGTAGATAGGATGATTGCATTAATGGTCAGTGACTGACAGCAGCGATCATATATTGCATTATGACCAGTCGCTAATGAGAGAACTTTTAAAATAACTGAATAATGCATACATGTAGCATGACAGTACAAACACCCGATAAATCAAGAGAAGTGCGACAACTCGCCATGTTTGAAGAAATGTACAGTCGGGGGCTACATACTGACATGCAAAAACACACAAAAGAAGTAGTACACTAAAATAACACCATGAACATTGAATACACGAACGTGTTAGAAAAATTCCGAGTGTACAATTGTTGCTAATATACAGGGACATTGAAGGGGCGAGAAGCACGTCCTTGGAATTATGGAGTTCAGGGGTCATAATTAAACCGTTGGTTTCCAACAAGAGGCAGGGTGACTGATAAGTAGATCACGGACAATGGAAGACAAAAGAGGCGCTCTAAGACATATGGTGGGTGAATTTCCAAGAAAACCACCTTAATTACTTTTAATAGCAACCAAGATGACAGTAAAATTAGAGAAACAAAAGACTGGTGCAACATAATATTCCCGGAAACGCCATTATTATGTAACCTCAAGCATTAAACATAAAATGAGACAATTATCTAGTCACCTCTGCTGAAGTTTTTACCCTGAATGATTAAAATGTTTTTGATATTGAAATCAACATCACCAAGGCTAACATTGTTAGGTTACCAGGCTACACAATCCGATGTGAGATTCTGAACTTTATAGGAAAACCACATTCAAATTGACATTATAATTCTGAATTAAACATCACAATATACTACACAAACAGTGACAACATCACACAATACAACAGTGTTAACATCACAATGTCACACTACACAATAGTGACAATATCACAAGATCACACTACACAACAGTGACAACATCACAATGTCACACATACATAACAGTGACATCACAATGTTACACTACACAACAGTGTTAACATCACAATGTCAACTACACAACAGTGACACCATCATATAACATCAAAGTCACACTGCACAACAGTGACAACATCACAATGTCACACTACACAACAGTGTTAACATCACAATGTCACACTACACAACAGTGCTAACATCATAATGTCACACTACACAACAGTGTAACATCACAATGTCACACTACACAACAGTGTTAACATCACAATGTCACACTACACAACAGTGCTAACATCATAATGTCACACTACACAACAGTGTTACATCACAATGTCACACTACACAATAGTGTTAACATCACAATGTCACACTACACAACAGTGTTAACATCACAATGTCACACTACACAACAGTGACACCATCATATAACATCACAATGTCACACTGCACAACAGTGACAAACATCACAATGTCACACTACACAACAGTGTTAACATCACAATGTCACACTACACAACAGTGCTAACATCATAATGTCACACTACACACACAGTGTTAACATCACAATGTCACACTACACAATAGTGTTACATCACAATGTCACACTACACAACAGTGTTAACATCACAATGTCACACTACACAACAGTGTTAACATCACAATGTCATACTATACAACACCACAATGTCACATTACTATAGTGCTAAAATTAAAATGTCTAATTACACAACAGTGTTACAATTAATCTACAAGTCATCTACATTTAATTTCAGAAGTGTGTATCATGTAACCTAGCTGTACATTTTATTTTTAAAAGATATTGACATTGGGCAACAATAAATGTGTAGCGGTCAGCCGGGTTCGTCTCCGGTGGCCAGATATCTCAGTTGGTAGAGCACCTGACTAGAGATTCAGGGGACCCGGGTTCGAATCCCGGTCTGGTCCGTTGCATTTTCTCCCTTCCTGTTACATTTGATGCTGCGACCACCCCTCGAATTGCAGGTGAAAAGTCCTGCCAGGGGCAAAGAACCTGGGTTGTGTGAGTGTAGCGGTCAGCAGGGTTTGATCTCCGATGGCCAGATACGTCAGTTCGTAGAGCACCTGATTAGAGATTCAGGGGGCCTGGGTTCGAATCCCGGTCTGCTCCATTGCATTTTCCCCCTTCCCGTTACACATGTAAAGCCATGTCACCCAAATGCAAAAGTCACTTGAAAAATATCAAACAATATAGTCTTTATTTCATATTTTATTCAACAGTATAACATAACTTGAAATATATGTGTATATGTACTTCATTAAACATGTGTACAGTGAAAAAAATCTGTGATTTTCCTTGTTTTAAAAGACTGCAAATTTTGATAAAGAGACATGCATGTGTGTATTCCTGTACTAATGCTTTAATGGAATGTAATATTTTCTCTGGATTAAAACATCTTTGATGATCCACACATTCCAATACCGGTACATACAGCCTCATCTGTCCCTCACATGCTACATATACCACGTGATAAGAATTCATTTGTATTAATTATAAATTGTTAAAACACAGACTGACAGATGAATACAATCATCAGGCATTGGAAGTCCTCTGATATCTAACTATTCACTTCATTTCCTTGATTTTTGTCTTTTTTAAAAAAAATAAACACAAAGGTATGAACCCCTCCCACCCGTTTTGGCCGCATTGACAGACAGATTTATATTACATGTACTCGGTTCAAGTAAAAGTACTTTAGCCACAAGAATGGAGGTATAACTGCTTCATCAACAATGAAATCAATGTCAAATAATGATGTTGTCACATGCATACATCTACATACAGCCATGACATTCTTATTTTTTTTAGACAGAGTAAAAGTAATTTGATAACATTCACAAATTCTGATAGTTTAACATTGAACTCAGTTCAAATAATTAAATGAATCAATGGATGAGTCAGTCAAATTAGATAAAATACAATGCAATGCTGGAAATTTGATGATGACTGATCATTGGACATTATCAGTTTTTTCTGTACTGGTAACACAGACCCTACAAAGCTGCCCATCCTTTACAATGAGGGCATCACTGAAAGAGATTCCCATTCTCATCTCAAACAAACCTACATAGAATCTCTGCAAGGAGCATATTTTGAAATCGGACACAACAGTCAGTATTTTGTAAACAAAGAATTTTTGTAAATCAGTGATTTTTTTAAGGGCCATTTTGGGTCCGAATTTCGGCCCTTTCCCCTCCCAAAAATTGCTAATTTTTTCCTAATTCAGAGGAGAAAGTATTTGAATAAAAAAGATATTCAGTGTGAATGATATATCTAAGAATTATAGAGTTATGGGAATGATGATTAAGATAGAATAATTGAAAATTTAGAAGGGTAAAGAAAATAGATGTGTGAAATAAGGCAATATAATGTTTGATATCATTTTGAAACTTATTTACGATAAAACTAATTTTTCCCAATTTGACTGAAATTTCGACAATTTTTCCCAATTCGAAAGCCACAGGACCCTTTGTAAAAATGTAGAAAATCAACTGTAAATACTTCTAAAAGCACTCTACAAAACTAATGTAAATAGAGATGTATATATATATAAAATGTCATTGTTCATAATGTTACTTCACCATAGCACACTGACAGATAGAATCCTGCGATTAGACAGAACGACTAGATCTCCTGACTTCCTGTTGCTGCATCACACTGTAACGGCTCTGTACAACCGACGCTGAACTTCAGCATCATAACTCCGTTTTGCTTTTATCCTTCTTTGTTTCTTTCCCTGGCAGCTTGCCAGCTTTCTGGCTATCTGTTTTCTGTTTCCCCTCTGTGGATTTGTCCGATTCCTTGTCCTGTGGGTGGAGAAATCATGTCAATCAAAGTTACATAAGAAATGAATCTTATATTTTTTCGGGTGATGCAGGTATCACCGAATTTTAGACGGTAAAACTCATCAATGCGCTTTGCGCATTGATGAAAAGTTTTACCATCTAAAATCTCGGTGATAACCTGCATATCACCCGAAAAAATATAAGATTTATTTCTTATCATTTAATTTTATATACCAACAACAAAATAATGTTCATTAGACTTTACTTGTTGTTCAGGTACGTGATCGAAAAATCACCTCAATTCTTAAAAGGTGTTTTAACCAATGAGAATCGGCGCTAGGTGACCACGTGAAATAAAATTAAATGATATGTCTATCACAACAGAAGTAAATACAAAGGGATGGATGAGTCAAGTAACTGTAAAACTGTACAGACGACAGTGACAATATCACCATCACATATGTAAAACGTCATGAAATGTTTCTATTCATCTATGTGTGTACCAGGTACATGTATACATGTATTAAGGAGGAATGATACAGGTAGATTAAGGAGGATTGTAGCACCAGAGAAATTCAAGTTAAACAATAATTCATTCACCGAAATATGTAAATGGGATCAAGCAGCAGGCATTGCCTATGTTAGCCCTCTCATAAAAAAAATGTGATGTTTACCATTAAATAATACATACGTATATCTATGTGTGTATATGTATCATCTATTGGTACATTTGAATCACTTTTACACCTAAAAGATTTCAAGAGACTCTACCATGTGATACTCACTTTCATGGCATCAGTCTCATCAGTCTACACATGGTAAGAAGTTTTGTGAGAAAATAATATACATTGTACATATGTTCTAATCAACACAAAAAGGAAACATCGCCAGAGCTAAATATTTGTGATTACACGTAATATTTATATAAATAGCTCCATCTAAAAATGAAGGAAAACTCTGAAATTTTTTTTTCTCAACTGACCTTAGCTGCTGCCCCGGGGTAGTTCTTTCCCTCGATGGTGACCTCCTGACATCGGTCCTGGGTGACGAGGAAGTCCTTAATCTCCCAGGCCTTGGACCCGTCCTTTATCATGAAGATCACTCGATTGCTGCCCACTACATACCTGTAAATGGATGTCCATTGTTGATACATTACCAACTTCTAATGCCTGTATTTCTGATCATTTTGCCCTTGATATCTTTACAGGTTGTGATGACAGATATTTTCTAATGAATGTGTTCCAGATATAACAATGCATGTATGGATCTTCATAATTTTAAGAAATGGGAATCCCACAGAAAATGAAAGAAGAATGTAAAATTTCAATGATGGAAATACATATAAACGAACATGAAGGTTTGAACTGCAAAGCTCCAAGTCACATATGTAGCATACTTTTCATGAACTGATGAATAGCTTTCGTGCTTCATTAAGTAGGCTGATGTGAAATGGTGCCCTCATGTATTTTCCAAAAATTGAAATGTATTTCTTAAAGAACACAAATTTAAAGTTTCCTTAGCAAGAAAATAAGAGAAATGCTTCAGTAGTCATTTGAACGTAACATGGATGTGGTGTATTTGGTATAGATGATCAGTTGGTGCAGGTAGCACAGAGGCAACACTTTTTGCTCCACTTGCGATATATATATATTATTACTACATAACTTGATCTTGAAGGTCGGATTCACGTCGAGTTGACAGGCGCGGATCATATCAGATCACACGAGACGCGTAACGTCGAGTTTGATCTGATGATCCGTCGCCTGTCAACGAGAACTTGTGATCCAACTCTTTGGATCAAGTTACTGTAGAATGATAAATTTATTATATACCCCCTTATTTATCTTGTTAAATTGACGTTTATAAGATAAATGTGTTCCAAACATATCAAAATACACAACATGTCGTGAAATTATTTATTGTGTACACGCAGTTTTGTCTATGACGCAGTCGACATTCTCCACATAAACGTTGCGTTGATGCATTGTGACGTCATCGATTTCAGAGGAATACTGATACGGAATCGGAAAACGACAGTGTGGTGATCCGGAAGTCGGATCACACTCTAGAATTTTACAGTATCAACACTCGGATCATTGATGAGTATATAATAAATATATATACGACTCGCGTTTGATCCCTTTGATTCTTTAATTGGCAGTTCCGCAGTGGATATGTGAGAGGGTAATGATGGTCATCCACTCTGACCAATCAGTTTCCTGTCCTCCGGCTTCCTCCCACATAATGACCCCCTAGTGCATCAAAAAATCATGGAGATAAGCTTTCATGGGTTTGTTATCCATGCTATTCAATACTATTTATGTGTGTACAAAAGTCATACATGTATCGATACAGTGAATCCTTCCTCACCCTTAGTGCACTGTAACCTATCTTACTTGTAGATTGTGTAATCTGAGAAGCTGATTATTCTGTACACAGACAACTTACAATGCAATAATTCTGCAATGTTCCGCATTTCGAATAGCATTAAAAGGTCTGACAGAATTTATACACTTGTGTCTCTTATTGTAAAGTACAATTGTGCAAAGTACCAAAACTGTACGATAAAAACATTTTGAGTTATCGCATATCACATCTTGAGTTATCGCATCACAACAAAAATGTTGGCGGACAGACAGAAGGAACCCTGAATTTATACACTTCTGCCTCTTATTGTTGAGTACGATTGTTCAAAGTTTCAAAACTGTAGAATACAAACTTTTTGAGTTACATGTATCGCGTCAAAACGAAAATGTTGATGGACGGACGCATTTCATGCGGGGCCCTAATAAGTTATGGATAAGTTTCATTTTACTTTTAAAAGTTGAATTTTCTTTTCATACCTTTGAATTTCATAATTAGCATTGAACAAGCTGGTCTGCCATAGCTGGGTGATCTGTTCTGTCTCTTTCTCTGTTGGGTCACCTTCAAATACATCAAAACTTCTCAATACAGCCCACATTTATTTACAGCTATAATTAGTGACTAAAAAACTTTTCAATAAAGGTCATCACATTACAGAGTACTCAGTGAAAATTATGATCTCATCTAAATCTGTAATCCTTTGTTAACAACAGACTCTGCTTTATATAACAGTTATAAGGGATTGGGGAGGGGGATTGGTAATACTAATACATGTATTTGTAATATTCTATTGGGAGAGGTGCTATTTGTCAACCCCCGTGTTATTGGTCGAGATTGAGAATCACCTGATACAGTAGCAAACATCATGAGAGTGCGGCCTTTCTTGGAGGCTTGCAGCATGAGCTCTGGGTTGTTGGGGTCAAGTTGGGAAAGGTCCACTTTCGGGGGCTCTCTCTTCCACTCGGGCTGTTCATCCTCGGGTAATTCTTCATCATCATTTTCCTGTATAAAATGCATCCGACAATAGTCAGACAATTATTTGGGTATCATTAGTCTCAAGTCTGACAAAAACAATAATGAAATTATGTTGTTTTGAACTACTTTGCTAACGGGCACTTTACAGTTCAGCAGTAAAGGATTCATTTTGCTTAGAGCTGCAATTGTTACTGCAAATCTTCGTAATTAAATATTTGTCAAAGTAGTTATTGGTTTTTTCTGTAAAATGTATCATAATGAAAATATCGATTCAAAGCATTTATAAGTAATTGCTATTACGTATCTTAATAAGTGGGCGCATCGTTTCAGTTACATGGAGGTTAGAAGTTCAACTGACAGTTTGTGTTTAGTTAACATTATGTGGATGTGAGATTTAATGAAGAGTTAATTTTCTGTTATAGTTGATTAATCCTTTGTCACACATGCTATTAGAATTTCTATTGCAAATACTGAAACCATTTTAGGACAATGACTGCATTGTTACTGTTCGATATACGTCGATTGTGTATAAAATCATCCATAATTCAGTCGTTTAGAACAAAAACATCTAAGTGTTACCATATTTTAAATGTGAGATCCGCCACTACCGAACTGAAACAGAGACTCGCTAAATTTGTTATTCAAAGAACATACCTCCCATTGGTCGAATAAACGTTCTAAATCGGCGTCTGAATAATCACGAACGTCCTTTTTCTTCCATTTTTCATCGCCTTTATCTTTGCCTTGAGCACACTGGCTTGTGACAATTAAACATATCAGAATAACGACATGTGAAGTACACGACATCATTCCTTCTTTCGCTTTCAAATTGAACTCCGATCCCGATGCAAATACGATATGATATGAATTATTCAGGTAAAAACTAAATCACAGGGCAATACTGTATATAACAAATACACATCTGGGGAAAAACACAGTAAAAAAAGAAAACATATGATAAATAAAAATGTATGAAGAGATAAATTTTAGTAAATGAAATAAAATATAGATCTATTGAAATTGAGATCTAACGTACGTTGATCAATTTCTAAGGATAACCCATTAAAACTAATGCCATGGGGTCCTTAGAAACAAAATCAAATATTTTAAAAACTGTATATAAATATTATTAAAAAATTAACAAGTAATAAACAAAAATATAGGTGTTTAAATATTGTAATGTGTTAGGGTTCGAGGATTTGGATGAGTCCCTAATATATTAGAGATATCCTAAAGATCACCTAACTTGTCAGTGCATATTTACACTCCCCTGGGAGTTCTGCACTTGGAAGGAAGAAGGTCTTAATTTATCATTAAAAAAAATTAACCAGGCTGAATCTTAATGTGACAGATCCGGGAGTATGAGACAGGTACCAGAGATGTGTCCTATACCGGACAAGTCCACCTAACCAAAGACTGATCATAAATTAAAAAAAAAAAAAACACAAAAAAAAACAACCAAAAAAAAAAAAAAAAAAAAAAAAAAAACCCACACACACACAAGGTAAACGTCCACACTTTATAAAGCGTCCCACTCATACTAGTCACCGTATACTGCTAGCTTTCCTTTGATTTATTCACGTACCTTTGGTTTAATAGAGATCTGTGCACACTACACCAGCACCCACTTGCGACTGACTCCGATTCTCGCGAAACTGCCGTATTTATACTACCCGGCATTCGTTTTGCCTCGGGTCATATCGTATTGTCATAACATAAAGTCCGGATCACATCAGGGCTGCGTTCAAGATCGTCGCGGCTAGCCTAGCCGCTAGGCTAGAAATCTAGGTATCTTGAACGCACTGTATGAATTAACGCTTGTTTTCGCTACGTCAGGGCTTAGCCTAGCATGCCGTTCAAGATCGTAGCGCTACCGAGCCCTACGTAGCCGCTACGATCTTGAACGCAGCCCAGCTCTAGCACCTGATCCTGCCTTCGCTTTGTGCGGAGGTCCGTGTTGCCATACACTCGATTTTGTATATTTTTTTTGGGGGGGGGGGGGGGGGCTATGATTACGATTAACACATTGTTTACTTCGCCATTTTATATTTTATCTCTAAATATAGATAGTCTTACATCCCGTGCCCAATCCTAATTGTGTCACATTACCCAGGCCTCTATTTCGCATGCGTCCGCGCATGAAACAAAAAAAAAATAATATCATAATAGCAATTTAATGAGAAGAATACATGAAGTAGACCAAAGATGAGATAATGAAAAGATTGATACGATGTGAAATAGATAGGCCTTATCTGTAAACATATATATAACAATAGTTCAAATGTACATGTATATGTACGTGACTCTCTATCTGTTGCTGCCTTCTTGGACGCAAATTTATAAACAATCTACATGTATATGTCAAAACACACTTTGCTTTCAGTGATTTTCTTCACGCTACGCCCATTCTCATGAAACTTTGTAATGTTAACCCCCTTAATCCTTTTCTTAGCACCTTCAGTCTGCGTGTCGTGATCTATCATCCTGGATATTTCTGTCTGGGTTCCGACAGATACCTCGTTGAGATGGATCGAACTTCTATTCTGTTAACCACCTTGCTTGACGTGTGCACAGGACTTGGGACCGTCCGTTTCCTTATTACACGTCCAATGGTGCTGGGAAGACTGATCAGATTGACGCTCGTTTCTTCATATGCCTCTCCCAACTGGATATCTGGGTCTTCATCCCATTCACTATCACAATCAGTGAAATTCCTTTGCATGGTACTGGTACTTGGTGTATCCCTTTCTGTTTCTCCAGCTGGATCTTCATCAGGATGCTTCATCTTCATATGTTTTAGGAAGCCTTTCTTCTTGAAAAACACAAGCCATTTTTTACACATCAGCAAGTTTCGTGTGCACTTCCTTACATGCTTTTTCGAATACACTTCGTCCTGCATTCGAAATACAAATTGTCTGGACAGCTTAATGGGTGCATGAATACCTGTGTCAGTTCTGTGCTTTACCAAAGACGTGCGACCTACAACCTCATCAGCTATCAATGTAGGTGTTATATATATGTACATGTATAATTATATTTTTTTGCATTTGATATCTTTACAAATTATAATGATAGCCATTTCTTCATGAATGTGCAGTTGAGAACAGTGCGCGTATGAATCTTCATCGATATAAGTAACTACGTCTATTTTTACCACCAAGGAATGAAATGAAATTTTTAATATCAAAATATAAATTTAATTCTTGAATACACATCTGGGTATGAACTGTGACGCGTCACGGCGGCGCACTAGAATAGAATAGATCAGAATAGAATGGAATAGATCAGAATATAATAGAATAAATCAGAATAGAATAGAATATATCAGAATAGAATAAATCATAATAGAATAGAATAGATCAAAAAGAATAGAATAAAATAGATCATAATAGATCAGAATAGATTAGAATAGATCAGAATAGATTAGAATAGATCAGAATAGATTAGAATAGATCAGAATAGATTAGAATAGATCAGAATAGATTAGAATAGATCAGAATAGATTAGAATAGATCAGAATAGATTAGAATAGATCAGAATAGATTAGAATAGATCAGAATAGATTAGAATAGATCAGAATAGATTAGAATAGATCAGAATAGATTAGAATAGATCAGAATAGAATAGATCAGAATAGAATAAGATTTATTTAAAGTCGGTATGCACATGTAACTACACTACACACGCTCCAAAGAGCTTTTGACCGACATCAATAACATAAAACAAAAACAAAATAACATGACGTGCTGTGGAGTGTTATACCGGAGTGAACTGTTGCGGGTCATATCTTCATGCATTTCCAACGATGAAATCTATTTCGTAAATATCATTCTATATCATGTGATTACAAAGCATTTCAACAAGACAGATTTTACCAGTATATTGTGACTCTGATGCGTATTATCATGGCTTACCTTTGTTGGTTGTAGAACAATGCCACGCCCTCTTACCTACTGGATGTTTCATTTGAAAATACATGTATTGAGAATGAAGAGAACTACACAAGTCGTGCTCCAGGAAATGATGTACCCACGGAACGCCAAACCTCAGAACAAATACAGATAGCAAATAAGCAACAAGAACATCATGCGAATACTAGTAAGCACAATAAAACCCATGCTGAATTCTCTTGTCTAGGGGTAAAATCAAAAGAAAAATTTTTGATTCCATTAATGCAATGCATCTAGACTGACATCTTTAAAATGCATGTACATGGTGGAGGTTTTATTATTATCCTTATAATATAAGGATTCATTATTATTTTTATCAATTTATTTTTAGTCAAGTACTGTGCAAACAAACAAGGAACATGTATCATCGATCAGACATGGACATCAGATGAAAGTGAAACCCATCCCTCAATTGAACTAGAAGGAAAGACATATGTGATAGGTAAGTTTTCAGTGTTGTCCCAAACAGAGCATAGTAGATCATCCTAAACAGAGCATACATGTACTTAGATCATCACTCAAGTAAATTGATATTATGTATTTGAATAAATATGTTTTCTCACTGCAGGAGGTTTCTACCAACGTCATCAGATTCAGATTCCACGACGGAATGTGTGGGTCTATAGTCCAGAAAATGGCTGGCAGAGTTTGGCGCCTATGAAAACTGCCCGGATGTATGGTTGTATTTATGCCATTGGTGGAGTAGGAAGAAACAATTGGTAATTGTTTAACATTGTGATAAATTATAGGGCAAATTATAGTAGTGGACTTACAATATACCATACTTATGAATTTTACCATACATACAAGTATATACAGCTTTTTATTTCGTGATTTTAGGGTGCTCCAATCAGTGAAGCGGTATGATCCAGTAAGAGACCAGTGGCAGCTCGTAGAGCCTGTGACAAAAACACGTGCCGGGACTAGTGCTGAGGAGCATGGCGGGAAGGTTTTTGTGGAAGGAGGTTTAGGAAACACTTCGTCTGGGGTTTCTCCAATACTTGATAGTGGCGAAGTGTTTCATCAAGTAAAAAACAGGTATTTAATCTAGATGAGTCCTACAATGATTATATTCGTTAGCACAAAACATCTTTTACATGTCATACCTATTTCATTTGTGGCAACTTGCATATACGTTGTGTTGCAGATGGACCCCAGGGGCACGTTTGATTAAGACAACTCTAGTGAATATATAGTGTTTTGGAATCGCGCAATTTGTGCAATAGATGAATAACATTGAAATAAAAATCGTGGAGGTGTTGTTTACAACATAGGCTACACCATATTTTTTCCTTGTGCTCTATTTAAACGTACCTGCCGAGCCACGCCCATCCGAGCACGGTAGATACGTCCGTCCGAGCTCTGACTCAAGCACCATTTTCAGGATCATGTGAGGAATGGACCGACGGCTCAATCGAAGACGTGCCCGACGATTTTGCTTTTGCTGCAGCGGCGCACTTGATGACAAAAGTCAACTGTGCAAATCTATAGCAATAGCTCTTCTTAATGATGGAACCAGCTTGAAATATATTTCTTAACAAAAGGATTTATTATAGGGCTACATGTATATATACCCAGAAATGACCAAACGGGGGTATGGTATTCAAACGAATTATTTTATTGTTGGATGGGAGGTGGTTTGATTATAACATTTCTTAAATTTTTTTTTAGGTCTGTTGGGTTTTGATATATATATAATTATTATATATATATATCTTTAAATAAGGTGCAGTCATGTATATTAAGAGGTTTATTAAATTAAATATTTTTGCCATGTAATTGGATGATGTGATTTGGATAAATACATAAGGTCATTTTTTGCTTGCCTGTGTTGTTTTGATAAATGCTTTCTGAAAACCAGCTGGCACGTTTTCGAAGATTTGAAATCCAGTTAGTGTGGCTATATTTTGGATATTTACTTAGTTGGTTAGCCTTGAGGAATGTGTATTGAAGATTTTAAATAGACATTAGCGCATACTAGCCGTGAGATAGCCAATCACGCGACCTAAAAAAAATAAAAATAGCATGAAAATACCGACCACCATCAAAATAAAAATTTCGAGTGATTACCGCCAATTACACGTTGGTCTACTTCTGGAATAGCCCTGCGTGTATTTGTTCTAAGCATTGAGATTTGTTCATTGTGCTTGTGCTGGTTTTCTTGATGTTGGAATATATTGTCCATAGTCAAACCTGCATCTCTATTACTACCAGTTCCAGCATCCATAAGGATGTCTTAGATTTTGTGTACAGACAATCGGTTGATTTCAAATGACAAATCATGAATTTAACAACTTGATAAAATTGAAACAGATAATATTTATCAAGATTTTCACACTTTCCTCAGCATGAAATTTTGAACTGCTCCTCACAGCATAGTAGAGACACCTCAAGATCCATGTGAAATGACTAGATCGAAGAAAACAAATCACTATTGGTTTTTCTCATTCTTTAAATTATTGTGAACACAGACCTCCAACTAATTATCATGACCGTTTGTAGCTGAAAACATACGTTCTCTTTATGCCTCTGAATAAATTCATATTACTTTTGGGAACCCGCCCAAATTGAACTATGTGACACAGTTCCATATATAATTTCAAGTATTTACTATCAGAAGACTCATCATTCAGGAAACCTCGTTTGGCAAAGCTCGCAGAAACTTAACATTTTGAAGTAAACTGGGAACACTATGATATGTATACCCAATCTCGTAAGCTATTAATATTGTCACTGCATAAGCTATTCACAAGTTCGCGACTTGTAGATGCATTTCCTTGGGAATAATTGATCATTAAAGCATTACATTAAATGAACAACCTCGGGAAAATGTGGAAATCTTCCATAGCTTGGATCTTAAATGACGCAAACAAAATTTTCAGGTTCTTTGTGTTACTAAGTGACCTTTCTCTTGGTTTTTAATTACAGTATTTGAATGAATATGTGCAGCATTATTTGGCAGTAGGTAAAATCACAACTCAGTATTTGGACAATGACTAGCATCATATAAGATTCTTATTTGGCTTAAAATGTTTAGAGGTGTTGTTAAGCGCTCCAATAAGGCAAATCCATATATGAGATTTTGTAGCACCCGAAGGCAAATCGTGTCAAGGTTCATAGCGCACGAAAGGCAATCTGTATTGTTCGATGCCAGCGCGAATAGGCAATCTTGTATTCGTTCATAGGCCCGAAGCAAAAAGATCTGGTTTACTCTTATTAACGAGGCAAGTATCCAGGTCTTTCGAACATGATTTAAATCAAGATGGCCAGTTTCACGAGTCTAACAGTCGCAACTGATACGTTAATGTGTATAATGGGTTCACTCAGTGTTCCTGTTTTCTCATGGTGGTCCAGGGTACTATCGAAGGTCACAGTCTATTCAATCTGTTGCCACGCTTATCTCCCCGCCTTTTCCATTTGCGCCAAATGCTACGTTCAATTCTTTTCCGTGGCATCTAAATGTGTTTACAAACAAAATATTACTTAGGTAAGATGGATCCTTATAATGCTAGGTTTGACAGTATAATCTTTATGAAATTATCTTGCTACATCATACAAATATATTTTTCTGCGGAAATTTTAATTCACAACTGGATTATAAGATTGTGGTAACTACGGATATCAAGAAACAATTAATCTCTTCCTAGAGTTATAATGAAAATCTTTGTCAAGGGCAATAATTCTTGCATGGTAATTCCTACTGCATCTGTATTCTACAGATTTCCCTTATCAACCTACAGTTTATAAAATTATGCAGTCATTTAACTGATAATCCTGACTTTACTTGTCAGATACGTACCATTTCATTTGTTTTTTAATATGGCTTTACAAAAGAAGTGATTTAGACCTGTACTTCTGTATAATTTGCATGTCTAGCATCTTTAAAAATATGGCAATATGAAATGTCTATTAATATTTATCAAGGAAAAGTTATGGGCAATGTTAAACTTTTGGAAAAACAGAACAAAGTTCAAGAATTTGGCAGCAGTGGAAATGGCTTTTCATAAGGAATAAACATGTGAAATCCCTACGACTTACCATTAAAAAATTATGACCATTAATCAAGTTTTTGAAAAGTAGGTCAAACTTTAAGACTTAGTGGCAAATCCTCGAGGGAAGACGTGTTGCCTGTCTACTTATCTAATTTTAAGGTTCTCAGACACTAAGGCTTTACTTTGAGACAAATTTGTCTATGTCAAAAATATTCTTAGTTGCATCAAACAGGAAGTGAACATGCAGCAGTTTCGAAACTGCATTACCCTGGTACACGATACAGTTCTCCATACTGATGCTCTGTGCCCAATATCAGGAAGCTGCCCTATGTGCATGGTTCCAAAGAAAAATGCGACAGAAATTATTTTTCGACAGATTTGTCCATGTTAAAAATATTCTAAATTGCGTCAAACAGGAAGATGACATGCGGCAGATTGTAAACTGCGTTACACAATACAGTTCTCCATGCCAAATATCAGGAAGCTGGCCTGTGTGGTTCCTGACAAAAATTTGTCCATGTTAATAATATTTTAAGTTGCATCGAACAGGAAGTTGACACGATACAGTTCTCCATACTGATGCTCTGTGCCAAATATCATGAAGCTGGCCTGTGTGGTTCCTGAGAAAAATGTGACAGAAAATTTTGTGACGATGACACGTCACAACTCGTATATAGTGAACCCTATATGTCGCCTCTGCTAATGCAGGCAGGCGACACAATAAAGAAGTAAAAAATGTTGCTGTCTTTTCATAAGGAACACACACGATACATCAAATCCCTAGTACTTACCATTCAAAAGTTATAGCCAAAGTTAAAGTTTCAAACAGAAGGACAGAAAAATCTAGATGTGTCTGTATGCCCCAAATGCCGCCGCCGACAGCAAAGTTAATCAGCACTGTTTCAACGATATACTTCCAGTCCAAGTTTCATACTGTTTGCATTCGGCAAAAAACAGTCAAAAAATAAAAATATGCATTTCAGATTACCTGACCGATCCTAAAAATTTTCTACCAACGCTTAATTTTTAATCAATTTCAATCCTTCATTCTCGTACACTT
>CAJDSM010002292.1:304-11014 GCA_903981925.1 Ostrea lurida
GCAGATTTGATGTCGGTCTTGGCTAAAATTGTCCCCTTCCCAGTTTTGCAATAAATCGTGCTGCTTGATCTGTGTTGCTATAATGCACAGTGCATGCATCAGAATCAATAAAATGATTAATCGAAGCATTTTCAGGGTAAGACAGATGATGTATGAGTCGCATATCGGTACCAAGCGTAATGGAGAAACTTGCAAATTGGGGAATGGTAGGGAACAAGAGTGGCCAGCACACGTCCAAACGTACTTTCTTTATTAATTTGTTGGTGCTAGCTATTGGTAAAATTCGAATGGAGACTATGGGATTGGGGACTCGCGGGGGACCTAGGCCCCTTTATTGAAGTTTAAAACCATTCAAGAAACCCTGTCGAATAATTCGCAATCCTTGTATCCTCTAAAATGTTTTGCATAAATTAAAATAGTTGATGGGTTGTTCCCAAAGAAAAATTGGAAACCCCTTATTTTGAGCATCTAAAAACTTGGGTGTTTTTCCGCACTTGCTGCAACCATGCTGGTATCTGCACCTGAGGGAAGAAAGGGTCAACTTTGGCCTTATTATAATAGATTACAGTACAATACAGAGGTGCGGTTTACCCGATCAGATGACTGCCTTGGGTCGTTGAGCTTGGTTCGGGTACGAGATTCTGGCCGACTACTATTAGAAAATATAAAAAACCACAATTCTTGGTTAATAATGCCCACAACAGGTGTGGCTGGCTAAGCGATTCTGAGGCGGAATTGCTCGTCGTAGCTAAACCAAAAGTTGACCTGCAGCTGCCAAATTCTGACTGTCTTCGATAATATTTAAGGAGCTCTTGTTCCCGTGTAGGAAATTTTTTGAGCATGATACTAGTGAAAATCATGAATGCATTAGTCCACTTATCGATAGTGAGATATGAATTATTCCTGGACTTCACAATACACAAACGCCCCTCAATAACGTGGACATCGTAGGGTAATCGTCTGACACTGGGGGATTATCATCCTCTGACACCGGGGTTGGTGTTGGCTGGTCTTGGGGTGGTCTCGCTAATGGCGAGGTCGTAAGAGTGTTTTGTTTGCAACGCTTTGGAGCCTGTCCCCTGCCTCTGGCTGGCGTCTCCATACTTACCCTTCGTTTTCGGGACGCTCTCGTCACGGGATGCGTTCGTACTGGTGGCATACCGGCGGATAATGAAAAGCTAATGTGAAACACGTCTGGCTAGTTCATAGATCATGCGGGAAGAGGTCAACATCCGGTAAATTTTGTTAGCTAATTTGACCCGGAGCTTAGTCGTGACATTGTACTTTGGCATAGTCGCGAAGGCGAGTCTGTGTATTTATATAGACTGGGGGCACCCAGAATAACCGACCGGAAACCAAAAACTGTGCTAGATTAATGGTTGACTATTTGATATAAACTCAAATAATCTTGATTAAGATGTGTAGAAAGATATCGAGGGGCCACAACGTTTATTCCCGTCATACATACACTGCGTTTGTCGAGTTTACTACTGGTGCACTGTAGAAAGGAATACCTATTTCGTTGGAAAGTGAAATTCATGGATATGTGTCATGATGATCGTTTGCTAGGAAAATATAAAATGGGGAAGTAACAAAGTATCAAAACGTTAATATAGTTTGCTGTTGAAGGAAACATATATATATAAGGATGTATCTTGTTTGAACAAACATTCATCTTCACTATATCAGGAAGCTTTTTTGGCCCAGTGGTTCCTGAGAAGATTTTAAAGGATTTTCCCTATATAATAATATGTAAACCTTGATCCCCTATTGGGGCCCCATCGTACCCCGGGGGCCATGATTTGAACAAACTTGAATATCTACTATATCAGGAAGCTTTCATATAAATTTCAGCTTTTCTAGCCCAGTGGTTCTTTGAGAAGATTTTTTAAATGACACCACCCTATTTTTGCATTTTCGTGATTATCTCCCCTTTGATAGGGGTCTGGTCCTTCATTTTGAACAAACTTGAATCCCCTTTACCCAAGGGACGATTTGTACCAAGTTTGGTTGAATTTCGTCCAGTGGTTTGCAGAAGAAATCGAAATGTGAAAAGTTTACGGACAGACGGACCGACGGACGACAAAGGAACAGACAGACAGACGACGGACAACAGGCGATCGGAATAGCTCACTTGAACCTTCGGTTTCAGTGAGCTATGTATTTGGCCTAAATTATAAGATATTTGTATATATCAGAAAAGAGCATACCTGTTTGAATTTCAGTGTTGTTTCCACGCAGTTGATTAACGGCAACTCCAATATCACCACTCTTTTGGGCTACAAATACAGCTTACGCTATATATATTTATCTTTATTGATAAACTTATCATCATAAATCATGAAGTATTTGTATATATCTGAACATAACACACCTTTTTTAAAGTCAGTGCTTCTGTTTACAAGAGGTTGGTTACCATCAACTCCAATATCTCCATTTTCTTGGTCTACAAATACAACTTACTCATTATCAATCTATCTTTATTTCATAAACGATGCAACGATACGGATATACATCAATAATTTAATTTAACTTGTAACATTTAATGTCATTGCTTAATTTGACTTTAGCAACATATGTTATACCTAACTTGCTCTTTATTCCCACTACATAACATCCTTGAATGATGTCAATGCATTTGACAGTATTCTTTCTACTTTGTTGCTACGGCAAAATTCGTCTGCCTCACGAAAAATCTTATTTTCTCGCAAGTTATTTATCGCATAAAGTTAAACGCAATTGTCAGAATTGAATCATAAGGAATGAAACTAATGTTGACCTAAGTTGCACGATATAATCAAACTTGGTACAGGTTTTGCTTCAAATAATCCGCTTCGCGGATTATAAAGCGTAAGCTACAACACGTTAAATTATATCGTATAACTTAAGGCAAACTTAGCTTTAGTCCTTAAACAGCATGTGCGCAGAATATGTGTCCTAAAGACGATGTGTTTAGAAAATGTTTCCACTGTACATTAGTCTATGTAAAATAATAGCTTCTATTTTGGTCAAACATCAAAAGTATTTTGCAACAGAAATGATTTTGCATACAAAATGTTTTATTAATGTTGTCAACTATCAATGCCACAACTTCCTATTCATGAATTCTATGCAGGAAATGCCGTTTTGGGGCTAAAACATTTATATTTGGTAAAATAAATCACTGAAAACTGGAAAAAATTTTCTCTACGGCTTATTATACAAAATAAAGGTACACATTTAACAACCAAAAATGTTTTATGATCAACAAACTAGTATTGCAATGCTTTTATATAAGAATTTCAAGCACATACGTTGTTTTTTTTGGGCTAAAAACATTGAAATTTGCCAAAAAATCCCCACTGAAAACTGAAAAAAAAATTTCTCTACGGCTTATTTTACATAATAGGGGTACACATTTAACAACAAAATGTTTATATGATCAAGCAAAATAGTATTTACAATGCTTTTTATTTTAAAAATTTCAAGCATAAAACGTTTGTTATTTTTGGCTTAAAACATTGAAATTTGCCAAAAAATCACTGGAAAACTGGAAAACAATTTTTCCCTACGGCTTATTTTACATAAGTAGGGGTACACAATTAACAAGCAAAAATGTTTTTATGATTCCAACAACATAAATTACAATGCTTTTTATTTAAAATTCTCCAGGACAGACATTGTTTTTTTGGGCTAAAACATTTGAAAATTTGCAAAAATCAACTGAAAATGGAAACATTTCCCTAACGGCTATATTTTACATAATAGGGTACACAATTAACAACAAAATGTTTTATGATCAACAAAATAGTATTACAATGCTTTTTAATTTAAAAATTTTCAAGTATAGACGTTTTTTGTAGGCTAAACATTGAAATTTGCTTTAAAAAAACAACTGAAATCTTTGGAAAACAATTTCTCTAACGGCTTATTTTACATAATAGGGGTACAACAATTTATACACAACAAAATTTTTATGATCAACAAACTTAATATTACAATTGAAAATGCTGAAAAGCTGGAAAAATAAAACTTCATGGGGGGAAAAGCTGACCACATTTTACAGAAAATATTAATTGGGCTTTGTAAGCCATTGTTAGAAATATAATTTTGAGGTTAAACGCAAAAAGTTGTCAACATAATTCCATTGAAAAAGAGGAAACATTTGGGTTTTTTGTACATACACTACTCAAAATTTCAATTTCGTACGTTACTTGTAACTTTTTTGAAGTTTCTAATATGTACATTGTACCATTCCACCCTATTCGGCTCGTAGAAAAATGTTTCATTGTTAACATAACAAAAGTTACATATGCTTCTTTCTCAACTAGAAATGCGAATGGAATAAATATATTTTGAACAAATACATGTATGTAGGATGAATTTCATCAAACTTAAGCAATAGCACTTATGATATACTTGCGTGCATGATACTATCAATAAACAGTTTGACAATAAAATATGTTCTTGAAATTCATGCATCACCGGTTCTTCGTCATAGTTTTACTGGTATTGTGCAGAATTGCTGCAATTAATTCCCGCAAACACTCACCACACAAATTTGAGCATCCAAGCCATTTTTACGACACGTGCAATGTTTGATGTCCAAATGAGTTTGCAGTTTACAATTTGATATGAAGGAGAGTAAAGTGCTCCGAGCGAGCGGCAATTGTCAGCTGTCGTGGAAGAAACTTCTGAAGTCTTCGTGTCCCATCCCCACTCTAGAGGATTTTCCTGTCATCTCCTATTCCATGTTGGCATTGCCAACTATACTCTCAATGCTTGAGCCGGACATGATTTCTGACAATACTTCCACATTGAAGCTCATCTCTGTATGAAAAGCACCTTACAATCCGATGTTTTTAGAGATTTTGTTAGTGCTTTCCAATAGAGGGCTGAGCAAAAAGCTACTTAAGTGTTAACAGAGTACTTCTTGGCTTCCTTTGCTGATGAAGTGGGCAGCAGTGGAGTTTACACAGATAACATCACTTGGGTTCAATGTCGATCATGGGTAGAAAAGCAATCAAACGAACATCCTGGTAGTCTCCCTTGCTTATCATTATGCAAGTTGTACAATACCAATCCAGGCTTGGAGATTTGATCGGCCAAACTGTCTTCACTCAACAGGTCAACCTTTGTGTTTGAAGATATTGATCAAAGCTCAGGAAATCCAACATATCTTAAGTAGACATGCAATCTGGACTTTTTGTTGTAGTGTACAATTGTCGATTTGCCCAGGGTCTGCATAGCTGCTCTGAGTCACTTCTTGATCTGGTAATTGCTTCTAGCAAAATTACCTTGCAGATAGTGGAGTGATGTTGAAATTTCCCCATGCCATTGAAAAAGTATTCCTTCCATCAAGTGTATCAGTTTTGTTTGGTCCACGTTATCTGCTACAAATTGAAATGCATTCTCCTCCAGAGATTTGAAAACTGAACAGCTGCATTTGGCTTCAAATTTGTGGACCTCGCTATATGATGTGCAAAAATCAGGCTGGAAAGTGCATCAACCAGAAATCTTGATCCGTAAAGGTGATGCATTTGTACTCCTAATCCCAACTGCAAGTGGACTTAGCAGACCCCTTGGTCTTGTAAACTGGCATTATGGCTTGTCCTAGAGAAAACACTTCAGGAAAGGTTTACGATCATTGAAACACCACAGAATAAAAGAGTCCCATCGAGAATTCGGGACAAAATGGATTGTTATTTTGCTCTAAGATCAGAAATGTCTGTTGAGGGATACGTTTTTTTGTTGCCTCTCTATTGCACATATGAGTCACTTCGAATGAGTTATTCCTGCTTGCCTTTGATATTTTTCTTTTTCTCTTCATCCTCAGTTTTCCTTGTAGAATTGGTGTAGAATATTTGTGGCTGTTTTTCTGAATGTGATGAACATTTGCTTTTCCTTGCATATGCAGAAAAAATAACAATTGTCACCATAATG
This sequence comes from Ostrea lurida, assembly GCA_903981925.1. NCBI lineage: Eukaryota > Metazoa > Mollusca > Bivalvia > Ostreida > Ostreidae > Ostrea > Ostrea lurida. Next base: position 6,227 of record CAJDSM010002292.1, read on the forward strand.
TTCAGAATCTTCTGCTTTCATCCACAAGCTGAATAAGCCTCATCACACATGCGTCATGCATTTTTGGACACAACTCCGTAACAGTACACTGCTCATGTCTCTTGTTCATCCCAACCATTGGCATAATTTCATAAAACTTGTCTTATCCGTTGTTTTAGGCAGAAGTGTGAACAGCTTTCAATACTGTCTTTACAACAAAACGTTCTTTGGAATTCCTCTCAGAGAAATGGAGATTTTTGCTGCACATCTGATGCGTATATAGCATTCCGCCGCAGTAAATCGGAAACACAAGCGATTCGTCCCTTGCCACATTTAATGAAGCCCAATTCATCGTTTCCTATTCCTACACACATCTATGAGAGTGTTTTGAAAATTCTAAGGTACGGACAACAATGAAATTTGTCTCTCGATCCCTTTTTGATGATCTGGCCACAAAAAAGACAATGTTCTTTAAAAATTGAAGGAGTGTTTGGACCGCGTTTGACAGTGTTAATGTCCTTTGCAGCTGGTCATTTTCCTGCTTCCTCTTTAAGACAATCCTTTTTAATGTAGAAAGGGTGAACATATTTGTCGACGGCACTGTTTCGTGTACAATCTTTGAAAGATCAACAGACAGTGGATTCACCTCGGCATTGACTTGCGATTTTGCGGTCTGAACCTTTTCTCTGTAAGATTTGTAACATGTCTCCTTCTTGATAGGTTGTTGCAAATTTAAGCACTTCTTGTTCTGTGTTTGGAGTTATGGCTGCTGAAATAAAATGAAAAATATATTTAATTCATTATCTTCCTTATATATGGTAAAAAAAAAAAAAAAAAAAAAAAGCCCCAAAAAGACAAACAAACAAAAAAAAAAAAAAAAAGAATTGATGATCAATTAAATTTTTAGAAAAACCAAACACCCCCCCCCCCCCCCCCCCCCCCCCCCGAACCAAAACCAGAAAGGCAACAACAGAAAAACTTTGGATATATATGAACTCCAAAAAGGGACATCGAATTCCATACTATACGAGAGTAAAGTGGTACCAGAGATAAGATTCTTTTAATTGAAATAAAATTTCTTCAGGGTGGGGGGGGGGGGGAGGGTTTATTTTAAAATCCCTCTAGATTACCTTCGTACTACCTTCTAGATAGGCAATGATAAGATTTAATTTTGAATGTTATCATTCAAGATTTCAAAGTTTTATTTTACCCCTCATCCCAATTCCCAATTTTTAACTTGCAAAAACAATAGAGAAATCGAAAGAGGGAAGGGGGGGGGGGGGGTAAATGTCTTCTGGCTTAAATTACTTTTTAATATTAACGCTATTTTTTTTTATATAGAATAATAAGCACAATTGTTTTAAATCAATTACATTTTAAATCACAATGCGTTGTACAAACGCGTTCTACATTTATAACAGGAACTGCTTTTCATTGGTTTTTTCCCGAGCGACAGAGTCCCGAGATACTCCAGCAATATAATAGATTTCAGAAAACCGAAAATATCCAGAAAAATATGTCAATTTATTAATGTATATGAATCAACAACATAACATATTTTTTCATATCAATTCAAAAATGTTTTCTTTTAAACGATGCATGGACAACGACAAGTCGGACATGACAAGACACTGCAGGGCCACGGGTCCATGTACTAGCAACCGGTCGCTGTTTACAAACAATACTTTTTCTTTGGCAGAAATTGGTGAATAAATGAAACAAGTAAAACAATAAAATTACTTTACCTCATAAATACAACAGGAGATTGAAATAAATGCTAAATTATAAATTTCATTTCTGCTTTCTTTCGTAATGATGTCATGAGCTTTTCTTTGTTGACGTCATGATTTGAGTGTATGGTGCGACAAATGGGACATCAATATAATAACGCATACTCCACATGTATGATATAAGCAATTTAAAAAAATAACAATTTAGAGCTAACAGATTAGATCTGTAATTTAATTTAATTTCAACAATGTATTTGGGTTGTAAAGACGTTATTTTATCTTGTTTAAAGTGATCGATAAGTGTATAAAAACGCTCCCGGATATAAAGCTACGGAGTCTAAATCCGGACTCCGGACGGGTTTTCATTCAATCAATATTGGGGCGGGACATCAAAGTTTAATTTTGGACCTTATCTGCTACTGTATATTTTATTAGGAAGTTACCATGACATTTAGTACCAAGGTATACAACAATTTCAAACACAAATTGGTGTTCTGTTGCAAATACTTTGGATGTTTAAAATTAATTTTCTAAAACTACATGCCGCAGAATAGTGTCCTAAAGAACGATGTGTTTAGAAAATGTTTCCACTGTACATTCTGCACAACCTGTCATAACGGTAAGAGACGAAATGAGACATTCCGTCGCATGAGACCGCAAAATCCAAACCCCCTTACCACAGTAGAAGCAGCCCCTACTGCTCAAAGACAGTAAATCGTCGAGAATTGGTTTACATTTTGCAGCCCTTCACTACAACCGGTGGTCTCCATACAAGTGCATAAAAATTTCGAGCTGGACGTTAAACATTATCTGACTGGACTAGTATCCAGATGGTTCTCACGGAGAGTCTCAGTCCAAAACTTCATGTAAACAAGAGGCCAATAGGCCTTAAGTAACGGTCATCTGAGTGACATAGCCCATACAGAAAATCTCTTATTTGCATATTAAGTTTCAATAAGAAATATTTTGTACATCTTCAAAATATGCATTTGACTCCTATTCAAATACACAAGAAGATTGATATTTCAATTTTACAAGTAGTGTTGTTAACCATTCAAAATGTTTAAATGAAAATCATATTGCTACTTTAATGTCCAGTGAGCTTGACCTTTGACCTTTAGACCCTGAATTCGATAGAGAACATCTTTCACCCATGAGTAGTTCACATTTGACTCTACATGGAAAGTATATGTATGGTGCTCTAGAGCCCGGAAACCATGTTGTTACCTCGATGTCCAGTTCATTTGACCTTTGACATTTTAACCCCAAATTCGATAGGGATCATCTTTGTCCCATGGGTAGTCCATATGTACGATATGTTAACTCTAGATAGAAAGGATAGTGCTATAGAGCACGGAAACCATACTGTTACTTCGATATCCAGTGTGTTTGACCTTTGGACCCTAAATTCGATAGGGAACATTTTTGTTCCATGGGCAGACCATATGCATGATATGGTGACTCTAGGTGGAAAAGTTAAAACTTTGAAACCTGGAAACCATTGCGTCTACAGTCGGAAGGGCGAACAACCCGATTCAGTAACCTCACGCAAACCTGTTGCAGGGGGTATAATTATGATAAAAGTCCCCTGCCCATTCCAAATATCCGTTTAGTTTCAAACTTATAGGAATAGCATTGAAGAAGGTTTTCCAAATGTTTACATAAAGATACACTATGCACCTAGTTTGACCCCACCATGGGGACAGAATCCCTACCAAGGGCATCACCAAATTGACAATTTTGGTAAAGGCCTTCCTGATTAACATCAATATGCATTTAGTTTTTCTTAGACATGCAGTTGTAGGTCTAGTGAAGATGAATTTTGAAAATTGATCACTTTCGGTGTTTTTTGTCACATCCCTAAGTCCCCTGGAGTGCAAGAGTCCTAACATTTACAATATGTGTGCCCCTGTCCCAAAAATCTTCATATCAAATTTGAAAAGATATGGAATGGTAGTTATCAAAAGCAAGTTGAAAATGCTCAATTGTTAACGGACGACGACGGACGAAGACAAATTGCAATACGTCAACTGAGTTTACTCAAGTGACCTAAAAAGCGTATTGTGCGTATTCAATAACATTAATTATAGACCAAGTGAGGTAAACACTAAAACGTATCTCCTTTGTTAGGGACACATAAGAAACTGGGTTTACCCCATGCACGTAAAAAAAACTGCCACATTTTCACATAATTAAAACAGGACCCCAAGCCTGTCTAATGCCTCCTTGAAATGATAACACCTGTACAAGTTACACAAATTTATTGGTGATACAACTACACTAAGGCACATATGCAACTTACAACAATTATGAATGGATGAAAGGGCCGCAATTTTTTGTGGGGGACAGGGGGATAAATACAATTGTACCAAGACAGTATGGGCACAAAGGAGGCCGAGTGTGACCACAAGTGCTTGATCCGAAAGCTTTCCCCGTTCTGGACCAGTGTAGGGTGGGACCGCCCGTCTCTCTGTCTCCAGCGCCACCTGGTTTTACCTTTACCAGCCTGTGGCTCCCCCGCTCTAGCGAGGTGGAGGTGGGACCAAGCCCTGGTAGGCCATCACCACGATTGTTCACCATATATGCACCACTACACACGTATTTTACATAAACCACGCCCCCTGCTTTGTATGCCAGGTGGGAGACAACCAGGTTTAGGCCACTTGATCCCGACCCTACACAATGTATCCCAGTCCCGCCAAGGCATAGACACTATGCCCCCCCCAAAAAAAAATGACTGAATGAAGAATTTTAAGTTACCCGAGGGTAGACGTTGACGTTCTGTTCAAGAACAGCTGATACCCGAATTGTAAGTTGTTCAGAAAGAATCAAGGCCGATTTCCGACAAGTGGGTACCGTCAGGCCTGAGCAGGGAAGGTTCTAAAGCTGTGATAGTTTTATTATGATTAATGTAACAGCCATTAACTTCCTTAGCGATAAACTTATTGGTAGCCTTGTTAACTTTAAGGCGTTTTTTATTGATTTTGACACCAGCGGAAGGTAGGGCACCATGCCAATACAATCGGGGCAGCAGCGAAGAAAAAAATTAAGTTGTATTGGGAAGTAGTACGTTGTAGCG
>CAJDSM010002294.1:0-5000 GCA_903981925.1 Ostrea lurida
CGCGCCTAAACAGCTGCCACCCGCCTCTAGCCAAATTTAGTGTCACGATTTTTCAATTAAAACCGCCATTCATTTTATCAATGCGTTAAAAAATAAGGCCCGCCATTCATTTATCAATGGTTAAAAAATAAGCCCGTCATTCATTTATCAATGGTTAAAAAATAAGCCGCCATTCATTTATCAATTGGTTAAAAAATAAGCCCCGCCATTCATTTATCAATGCGTTAAAAAATAAGCCCGCCATTCATTTATCAATGTATGGTTAAAAAATAAAGCCGTCCATTCATTTATCAATGGTTAAAAAATAAGCCCGTCATTCATTTATCAATGGTTAAAAAATAAGCCCGTCATTATTTATCCAATGGTTAAAAAATAAGCCCGCGATTCATTTATCAATGGTTAAAAAATAAGCCCGCGATTCATTTATCAATGGTTTTAAAAAATAAGCCGTCATTCATTTATCAATGGTTAAAAAAATAAGGCCGTCATTCATTTATCAATGGTTAAAAAATAAGCCCGTCATTTATTTAATCAATGGTTAAAAAATAAGCCCCGCGATTCATTTATCAATGGTTAAAAAAAAAAGCCCGCGATTCATTTATCAGATGCGTTAAAAAATAAGCCCGCCATTATTATCAATGGCTTAAAACAAATAAGCCCGCATGTCATTTATCAAGAATTGGTAAAAAAAATAAGCCCGTCATTCATTTATCAATCATGGTTAAAAAATAAGCCCGTCATTCATTTATCAAATGGCTAAAGAATAAGCCCGCCATTCATTTACAATGGTTAAAAAAAATAGCCCGTCATTCATTTATCAATGGTTAAAAAAACAAGCCCGCCATTCATTTATCCATGGTTTTCCGAGGCTATTGTAGATTAGTTTTTTATTGAAAAATCATGCCATAAAATCCAAACTTACGTGTCCGAGGGGCTGCGGTTATTGTTGCACGAAGTGGAAAAGAAAAGAAAAATGCTCACGAATTGAAACACTGTCAACGATACAGACTGTCAGGGCAGTGGACGAAATCAGAAAGAAATGGACCACATACATACATGTATATAGCACAAAAAAAATATCATTATCTTAAGACCATCCTAAGACATGTAGTTTGACGTCCCTAAGATTGAATCTCATCTTCACGTGCAATCTTGCATATCGCGCTTGTCACTCTACCGAAACTGCTCTTACTTACATGTTCATCACGACATTGTGTCTGCATTAGACGGAAATTCTTGTATGTCCCTTGTGATGCTCGACCTTTCTGCCGCCTTTGATGTGATAGATTCACAACATTCTCATCTCATTGGCGATATGGAATATCTGGATCAGCATTGGCATGGTTTAGATCATATCTCCTGGTCGCAGTCAGCAGGTTTGCAATTGGTTTTAAAACAGTTTTCAGCGATGTTCAGGCTATGTTTTGGCGTTTCCCAGGGCTCTGTGTGGGACCACGTCTTTACTGCATGTTTTCTAAACCATTGGTGAAATATGCCGACGTCATTACATTGTGCTATCACTGTTATGCCGACTGACACGCAGGAATATATGGTTATAAAACCTAACGAACCCTGAACCAGAATTGCAGACAGACTTCAAAAGTGCCTCTCAAATATAAGCCCCTGGATGAAGTCAAATACTAAAACTAAATCAGGACAAAAACTGAACTTGATTCATTTTTGCTCCCAAAAAGAAGATCTTGTGACTTCTTTTAGATTTGTCAACTCACATTTGGAGGATCGATCATTACAAGTGTGTCGTGCGTTAAAAAACCTTTGGTGTTTTCTTTGATAAGATCTATCATGGATTTCCCAATAAAACATCTAGTCAAACTGTGCTACTCCCAACTTAAAAACATCGATAGAATTAGTAACTGTCCAACAATCATCAGATCACTTGTAATGTCTCGCCTTGACTACGGAAAATGCCACTCCTCTACTCTGTTAACCGTTAAAAACAGCGTCTTTAACAAAGCTGCAAAATGTACGAACACGCTGCTCGACTAGGAAAGAGAGTACCAAACCCCCTGACCGCTGTGACCCGACGAGGTTTTACTCATTATTGAGCGGAGGTGTAAATGTCTAGGTGTTGCGTGATTGGCTAATATCAAGAATGAAGTTATTTGGAATTGAAAGAAATTATTCAAAGCTTAAATTAATTGTCGGGATAAAAATTTATTGCACAAAATCGAGAATGGAACGAGGAAATTTGCCATGGTAGGGGTATGTTGAAATGAAGGTGTAATTTACTGCAGAATTCTCTGTGTGTTTTGCAAAATGTACAAAAGCCATGGGAACCCTATATATATTTTTTCTTGCATTTTTTATTAGCACTTGGAATAAACTTTCAAATGTAGGTGGTCATTGTCTCAAATCAATATTAGTTAATGAGTGAGAGGGTTAAAGGTTAAACATGAGGCCTATGGGAATGAATTGGTACTCTTTCCCACTAGTGACTCGCTCTTCCAAACACGACCGTATCACCCCCATTTTAATCTCTCTACATTGGCTACCTGTTACTTTCCGAATTCAGTACAAAATCCTAGTAAATACTTTCAAAGCTCTGCGTGGCCTACTCCAGTGTACATCCAGGACTTGGTCAATATCTACTATCCAAAACAGGTCACTGCGATCCGAAGATTCGGTTTTGTTAAATATACCAATTGTGCGCGACAAAAATGTATGGTGACAGGCGCTTTTGATGCCTCATCAGCAGTCTGTGGATCAGTCTTCCAAAACACATATCGGTTAGAAACATCAATCTGTGTGTTTTTAAAAGAAATTTAAAGACCTACCTTTTAAAAAGTGATTTTAACATATGAAACACTGTGCTGAAATTGACTCTTAAATAATTATTATAACAACTAACTTTTTATTATCATAATATGGTTGACTACAAAAAAACCCACCCAAAACAAAACAGCATTTTATATTAATATCATACATATCTCCTAAGAAGACAAAATTTTAGGTTTTATGGAGTTAGCTTGTAGTTAGATGTCATTGTCACTGATTGTTGTGTTTTACATAATATTCTTAAATGACTTCGGACTTTTATGTAGAGCGCCTTAGGGTAATTTTTTAATTATATAGGGCTCTATATAAATGTGCATAATAATAATAATTAGGATGAATCCTAATTTAGGATTCAATCGAAAACATGTCTTATGGCTTAAGCATGGCCAAATACCATCCTAAGACATGCCTCAGTCTTAAGACATTTTCGAAAACCAGGACCCAGGGTTATAGAAATACAATAATATAAAATTCATCAATTACCAAGTTTTAAATCTTATTCCGATGCCACACAAATAAATCAGACAGATAGTCAAGAGTATTTCCTGAAAATAAAGCGGATCACTATAACCGGGATGCTATTATATATCTCCTCTGCACTGTACATGTAACATATCACTAAAACGAGAGGTAAGCCAAGGGGCGGACGTATGGGAATGAACCAATCAGAAATAGGGCCGTGACGAAACGGGCCAATCAGAATTCAGCTGGAATGACAGATTGTGTGATTTAAAAAAAATATATCAGGTGATGAAAGGGCCACCCAAGAGGATAGTGTCAATTTATTCTTATTAAAAATATTTCCCTTACATTGTGCCCCCCCCCCCCCCCCCCCCCCCCCCCCCCCCCCCCCCCCCCCCCCGAAGTACGGAATGTATGCTGAAGTGTTGAAAAAATCATATCAGGAAGTTCGCAATCATTTTGGACAACTTAATTCACGGAAGTATAAGATCATCGAATCTATGTACTGTTGTATCACAATTAATAAGACTGATTATATAAATATATGATTGTTAACCGACATAAATGTATCTTTATTTCACGCCCATTGTCAAATCTCTCAACTTTTCTCTCTGTTGCATTAAAAATCTTTTCTTATATAAAAGAATCAATATCTAATTTTATTCACCTATAGCTACACTAATTGTAATTAATTTGATCATCAAAATTTGATTAAAATGGCTATTAATCATACTCTCCCCTGTTTTAACAAAATTACTATTGATGCTCTATCCTCCATCCCTCTGTAAGTTAGATGTAAAGGCAAAGATAACGAACTGTGATCAATCTCGTAAGTCCCTAATACAAAAACCAAGAGTTGGGCAAACACGGACCCCTGGGCACACAAGGGGTGTATTCTTGCTTTCTTGTGCTGGTTTAAATAACCCGACCACTATTCTACCAGGTAAGTATGCTTATGTACAGGTGAATGTATACATTACAAAAATGGAAATAATCCTCGAGAATTACATGAATATAAAACCATTGCGACTGCCGTGCAATGTTGGTATTTGACTTTGTAAGTTATATATATCCGTATTAGGTTTAATATTCCGTCAAACAGTCAAGCTATCTTGCGTTAATGTATACATTTATAAAATCAGAATTGATCCACAAGGTGTGAATTATTTGTATTTTGAAATTTGATAAAGAGAGATAGATATAAGCATATACATGTAACATTATCATACGCGAACGTACATTGTTGGTACTTGTCGGATCTGAATTTAGATGAATAACAGAGGAATTATATAATACTTTGAACAGCTAATGATTTTCTTCATTTATTCATCATGCCTGGAACTGCCAACATCATCGCTCGTAGCTATGTATTGCAGTGTATCAAGGAACACAAAGAAAAAGATGCTTCGAGATTTTAATTTTTCAGAATTTCTGGTATCAGGGGTATTTTCGGTGTCATTAGAAGACTATCCAGAATTGTGCATGTATGTATTCACTTACATTTGTAAACCTGAGGGATTAATCCTCATTTATACCATTGGAGAAGTATTCAATTAACAGATGGCGGAAAATGCAACAGAAATTGAAGCGATCACAGATCAATGGCTTGCGGAGGTGTATAAAACCCTTTCAGTTGAATTTTAATTCATTTACGGAGCATGGCACCGCATAAAAAGCAAGTGTGTATATATGGGAGTATACCAAGGACATAAACACTTGGCAGTTTCAATTTGTTCTACCTT
>CAJDSM010002294.1:7500-32554 GCA_903981925.1 Ostrea lurida
GAGAATATGGAGACGTCACCAATGCCGGTGAAGGGCTCTTACGACACGTAAGGGGATGCTGAGGACCTATTCTAACCCGGATCCCCTTTAATATAAATACGTATTTACACAAATAAAATAGTAAATGAATTCACATCCGGAGGCTTGGTGTGTCGAACCCAATAGTAGACTTTTGTCATAACTATTTTAGTGAACGTCATATTATTTAACCAAATTTAGTATATATGTTTTAACATAAATCCAACTAATTTTAATTTAAAAAAATCCAATATATTCCGATATATCTAAACAGTTATTTAAGATTTAAAACTGTGAAAATGGAACCACGGAGCAAGTCGGAATTGCACTAAAACGAAAACAAATTAGATGCTTAAATCAACTAGAAATACTAGGACACCCCCAAAAACAAAAGTTGGGCAAACACGGACCCAGTTGGCAAACACGGACCTGGACATACCAAGAGGTGGAATCAGGTGCCTAGAATGAGTAAGCATCCCCCGTTTGATCGGTCACACCCGTCGTGAGCCATAGTCTTGATCAGGTAAACGGAACAATCCGTAGTCAATCAGTGTTGGAACGGCCTAACAATGGTTATGAAACACATCAGACAGAGCATATCATCAATGGAGGTCATATTGTAACTTAAATTGTTATAACGACCATAGAATTTACGAAATACTTGCCTTAAACGTGATGTTGAAACCCCTGCAAACAACACTTTGTCTGTAAGTAGCTTGCCTCGATTCAAAACTACCGTACGCAGAACAAGCTCTTGCGTATTCGAATTAAGTTGAAGAACATACACACCATACGAGGTGATGATGGAATATTGCCTACATATATATGGGAAGGTTTGACGATTGAAGGAAGCCGAAATTCGTCCCGTGTCATAAAGTGAGTAGCCAGTTTGCCGTTAAGTCAATGTTGCAATAAAAATCCAAGTACGAAGCAGACATGGAAGACTCTGTGGTGTCCTTATTTCTAGTTCGTTGGGAATGGGTGATTGAATTGACTTATGAATGGAAATCATTATTGATTGATAGATAAAACGTCATCAATATATCAAAATGTCGAATTAAAGGCCACCGCAGAGATTTTCTTCTTTTTGTGTAGAAGGCTTTTGAATGAATTCGCCTCATAAGAATATAAAAATAGCGTCAACCAAGAAAAGGAGCACAATTCGTGCCCATTGGGAATTCCCAACAGACGTGTTGGAAGGGGACCTGATTGCCAAAAACTACATAATTTGGTCAATGGAGGAACCCCAGCATTGCTTGAATATTCAACTTCAGAGTACTTGTGTGGTAGAATCAGAGTGGATTAACAAAATTAATTTTTGAATGGCTGATCACTAGATAAGAATATTTCCTATAGTTTACAAAGCCTTGTTCTTTAATTTGTCATGCGGGATGGCCGTGTAAAGTGTTGAAACAGTCATATGTTCTTGATGTTTGTTGATATGTGAAAGGTTCTGGGATTTGAAATCACTAGAAGTCTTTAGAGTTTATTAGAACCACTTTGATTTTACTCCACTTCTGGCATCCATGCTTCTGAGAGATGGTTTATGGGGCAATCTATGTAGTTAAAGTTACTGGCTTGCCAAATCTTCCTAGGTTTGCCAGGATAATCAACCATTATTTCAAACCCGGAAGTAAACGATACCTGCTCCCAGGAACAAATAACTCGGGTCAAGAAAGATAACTCTCTCTTAATTTGAAAAGACAAATTTTGGTGACCAGAAATAAGTTCTATAAAATAGAATATACTAACTAACCACTAATTTAGTTGGGTAACTCTCCAGGGAAGGACATGTGTACGCCTGCCTATTAATTCATTTGAAAAATTACTTCATCATTTAAAGTTTCCCATCATGGCAAAAAAGTATTATAATTATAATGTTTTGTCAGAATTCAGTTCTGTTCAATTTCACCAGAATGACAATGCATATCTAACATTGATGAATTAGATGAAAGATGAGACGTTATTATGAGATACCATTTGTGAGAATTCTCTGAAATAAGGACAAATTTGTTTTATGTCAAAAAAATAAAGTATGCGTCAAACAGGAAGTGCGACAGTGTGGCAGATTGGAAAATCTGCGTTACACGATACAGTTGTTCCATTTTTTTTTACTAATTTTCTATGCCAAATATCAGGAAGCTGGCCTGTGTGGTTCCTGAGAAAAATGTGACAGGAATTTACCCCAGGAAAAATATTTCTAAGTTGCGTCTAACAGGAAGTTGACATGCATCAGATTGGAAACTGCGTTACACGATACAGTTGTCCATACTTGATGCTCATGTGCCAAATAATCAGGAAGGCTGGCCTGTGTGGTCCGAAAAAAAAAATGTGACTGAAATTTGTCTACGTTAAAATATTCAAAGTTACGTCAAACAGGGAAGTTGACATGCCGGCAGATTGGAAAACTGCGTTACACTATACAGTTGTCCATACTGATGCTCTGTGCAAATATCAGGGAAGCTGGCCAGTTGGTTATTGAGAAAAAATGTGACAGAAAATTTGTCTATTGTTAAAAATATTCAAAAGTTGCGTCAAACAGGAAGTTGACATGCGGCAGATTGGAAAACCGTTACACGATACAGTTGTCCATACTAGATGCTCGTGCAATATTCAAGGAAGCTGGCCAGTGTGGTTTATTTGAGAAAAATGTGACAGAAATTTGTCTATGTAAAAATTATTTCAAAGTTGCGTCAAAACAGGGAAGTTGGACATGCGGCAGATTGGAAACGTTACACGATACAGTTGTCCATACGATGCTCTGTGCCAAATATCAGGAGCTGGCCTATGTGGTTTCTGAGGAAAAAATGTGAACAGAAAATTTTTGTTGACGCCGACGCCGCCAGACGACTAAAGTGATCCCTATATGTCGCCTCTGTCTCGCTAACGCAGGCAGGCGGACACATAATGTACAAGATAGGTAGACTCGTTTGTCCCCCCGTTATCACGTAGATAAGTTAACATGTATATTGACAAAAACAGTGCAATTTATCTCATAGATTATTTATTTGGACTTGTGTGTATTATATAATCCTAAAAACCTTTGAATTGGTTTGAAATTTAGAATGTCCAGAACAGATGAAATGGTTACAATCAAGTGCGGGGTTTTGTAAGGAGTTCCCAGTTTGTTCACCAGAAAGTGCCTTGGTGCGGAGACATATCCTAGAACAGCATTCAAGGAATGTGTTCGGGCTTGCGAGTTAATATTTCCCCGCCAGGGATAACCACTCAAGTTGGAACGGAAAATTGCGTGATTCCAGAAAATTGGTTGGTAATAAAAAGTGTGGTGCTTGGGGGGGGGGCAGCGGAAGAGGGGCTTTTGAAAATGTACAACAGGAACATTGACACAATTATAATTTATGTAGAGATAATATATCTCGTATAGGACAGTGTTCAGTCAGTTGTTTCGAGTTCCTTCCCCGTAGAGAAATAAGTTTACATCCTGAAGGGACGGATTACCCCCCCCCCCCCCCCCCCGAGAAGGAGAGCGAGTGCCTCGACGGAGCCACTCAGGCTAGAATTAGTATTCTTAGTAGCTCATCAAGCTCTTCTTGTTCATCAAGTCCACTGAAGCCATGTCCACATTGTATGAAGGTCCAACCGTCGGTCTGTTTAAAAAGTTTGAGCTGATGGCCAGGGAATGAAGTATTCATTGATGTAGGACAACTAAAAAAATGCTTAGGGAAATGAATAATGTACCCAGATTTAGTCTGCAGTGGCCGTAGCTATAGCCTTGAGGAATATAGGGCACCAATTAAAGCGATTACGTCTGTGGGTCCGTCTGAGGGTTCCAGCGCAGTCCAGGGCAAAGCAATGGTGGGGGATGCAATGCCCCGATGGCAAAACAGATTATCGTGTTTGAGATAGCTTAACATTTTGGCACATGTTATGCATGGTCTCCTTAATGATATCTTAGAAGGATGAGAAAAAATACTCCCAATATCTTTTAACCAGCGAGGCCTTTCCTTAAGTTTTTTAAAATATTTTTTTTCAGCATGATCTTTAAAAAAGGCCGAAAAAATATGCAAGCACTAATGCATTTTTAAAAAAAAAAAAATGCAAACCTGCCTCTTCTGGTGGGAAAGCCATTAACCCCCCCCCCACGTTTAATGCTGATGATTTGGGGGGGAGGGCTATTGGGCATTTATTTACTGATTTGAATGCCATATTTCAGAAAATGTTTTCGATTATTATATCAGACAACCATTATTTAATGGAATATTGTCAATAGTGACTTGAAAGAGAGAAAAGATACAAGATTAAGAGGAGATGCAGGTGCAGAGTGCTTGAGCGGTTTTCCCAGGAGTGTCGCTGGAAAGGTGCGAGTTTATGCAATGGCTTGGTTGTTTGCGGAGTCGTAATGATTTTCTATTGTTTTGAATGATCAAAGTCTCTGGGGTCAAAGAGAGATGAATTAAGTAACTAAAAAAAGGGATTCACATATAGTCTAAAGTGGGGCGTTTATAAAAAAGTAAAAGTCAAAGATAACGAACAGTGATCAACTCTCGTATGTGCCAAAATGAATACAAAAACAAAAGTTGGCAAACACGGGGCCCTGGACACACCAGGTAAGGGATTCAGGTGTCTAGGAGGAGTAAGGCATCCCCTGTTGACCGGTCACACCGCCGTGAGCCCATAGTCTTGAATCAGGTAAACGAACAATTCGTATCTAGTCAGATCAGTGTATGAAAAAACGGTTTACAATTGCCCTATAAAATTATATATAAGACAGCATTTTTACCAATTGGTTAATCATTGGCAACTTTATTTTATAACGACCATAGAATTTCCGAAATGTTCCTTTAAACTTGATTGTTGAAACCTCTACAACAACTTGTTTGTAAGTAGCGTGCCGTGGTAAAATGACTTTTAAATAACCGAAAATATGGTATTTTTTAATTAAATTTTTGTTATAAAAATTATGTGTAGCCACGGTGCCTTAAACGCCTAATTGGCAGCTACGCCACTGTCTTAATGGATGCAATCTAGTGTGAAGTCTTACATAGGTGGGAGGCATGTTATGCTCTTGCCACTTTATTTACGTAGTGTTATAGGTGTTATGGAATGCCATATTTTTTTTCAAGTTTTATTAAAAAACTGAGAAATAGGATTACGAATAGCATGTAGTTTAAACAAGAATATGTTTTAGAATATTTCCATATTAAGTTACGTTATGGCAGTCTTGTGGGCCTAGCAGCTGTGACGTCATTCTTTGTTGTTCATATTGGGGCGGCATGCGCATATTTACGTCACAAAAGCGATTTTCGAAGAAAGACGTGAAGTGTTCGTATTTTACACAGAGTAAATATGCTAGAATATGATAATACATTTAACCACACAAAAGTTCCGCCATTTTGTTAATTGCCTTTTTTTCTAGTTCAATGAAAATGTATTTGCTATCCAACCAAGATCCGCAACCCGTCGACATACAAAACGCATGGCTAATTAGCATAACCGAATGTGAAGGTCACTATGTATTTCATTATTTTTATGAGGCCAAACATTTTAATTGTTGCCGTGTGAAAATTTGCCAGTTCCTATTTTTTAGTTTTCAAACTTCGGAATTGAATGCTGTAGTGTCCAGGATAAAGAATATTTACCAGGTGTCCCGTAGAGTTCGTGGACCAAACGTTGATTAAAAACTACATGCATTTTCGGAAAAAAATATGAAACTAACATTTTCGTTAAATTCATGTGTTTATTGTAATTAAATTAGCAAAATTTTCATTTCAAACACAAAGCACTTTTATTTATATAAGAAATGAATCTTAATATTATTTTCGCGGCTGATGCAGCATAACGAATTACTTCGAAAAAAATTACTAAGATTTATTCTCTTTATCATTAATTTATATTACAGCAACAATAATAATGTTTTTAGACTTTTACTTGTTGTTTCCATGGACGTGATCAAAAATCACCTCAATCCTTATAAGGTTTTTAACACATGCAGAATCGGGGCCTAGGTGATCACGTGATATATAATTAAATTTAATCTATTCAAACACCAAAGAAGACAGATAACTCATTACCCGGACGCAGTAAAATACAAAATCCTTTACGTTATCACAACGTCAAACGTTTAAAGAGACGGTTAACTTTTTCCCAACGATAGCTCACCGTTAAAATTCAACACCACATATTTCTTATGTTCGCTTTAATCAGTCATCCAAAAATGTGTTACTAACTATCTGCGTTTCATAGGTAATCATATATAGATCACGGGATAAAATTTTATCACACAAACTGTATGTTTCCGGGTTTCATAACACGGGTTCGGAAAAAAAAACGATATGAACTCGTTAGCCTTGAGGTTTCTAATAAAGAATGCCAAAATTAGCGTAGGCAATCACGCGGGTCAATCAGAAAGAACAACTGCACTAGCTTCCTTCGAAAACTGTAAACTTTGGAGCCGTACAAACATTTGTTTATGTCACCCTGAGGTTATTCCAAGGGCATCTTGTTGTCTTTTCATGAAGTGAAAATAAGTGTAACAGAAAATTTCCAGTTCTTCAAACCGTGACGTTGCAGACGATCATCACAATCGGAATTGACGACTGTTCAAACAATTAATCAGCGAGAAAAATTCGGTTCTGAAATAGAAAGCTAAATTCAAAATAGCGCTTTAAGATCGTCTGTGTGGATTAAATAGAATCTTAAACTCGTGCTCTATGGCATATGCAAAATTATCATGAAAGTTCCGTCTTACCAGACCTTTAAATATTTTCCCTCGCAAGGCTCGCGGAATATATTAAATCCGGCAACTCATTTCATTAAGATTTCCAATTGCCATAAGGCACTCATTCAAATAGATCCTCTATATATGGACCGGAAATCTTTGAAATATTCCATATTTCCCTGCAATTCCTACGAAACTGTAGTCCGCACTCACTATCAAGCACGTCACGAAGCTCCATTTGCCATATTCTCAGAAAGAGGTCTTCCTTCACCGCATGTCATCCCCGGAAACTGTCCCCTCCGTCCAAAAATCTTCTACTATCATCGCTTAAACACTTAATAAAGGCCCACCATATACCAAGTGTTTTCCCCGACGTTTACCGGAATCTTCATGCGTCTCTGGGGGTGTTTTTCGATCCGAAAGTCTACACAGAAACTTCTTATCGCTGATCTCGTGCCTCCACCTTTCCGAAAAACGTCCATTTTTCGAACAATGACGAACACTGCCTATAAAAAAACAGATCCAAACCTCGATTCTCCCTGACTATTTTGATACTTTGAGAACCTTTGAAATTTTTGCAGGCTTGACACTTAAAACTCTTGGCCAAACACCATTGATGTAAAACATCTCCAATACTTCGACGGATTTTACAAAAATAACAAATGAACTGCCTGCGAGGACGATAAACAACTTCTTTTCATTAAAAATTTGGCCGTTTTGATCTCCGGGTCACCATCCCAAGTCTAATAACGACAGTTAATACTTGTATATCTATATATACAATCGGACGAAATTTCTAATAACATATCTTGATAACGCTTACCTTCTTATATCAATTAAATGGCTGTCCACGAACTTTACGGCACCAACCCCTCGTCAAAATAGATAAAAATTCCATTGATTTAAATTGGTGTGTACCAATCCTATTATGGTATATATCATTTTGGTCATGGCCTCTATATATACCATTGATATCTCATTGTGAACATTAATTTAAAGCCTTTGAATTTATCTTTCGCAAAACTTACCCGCAGACTGAGAACATGCATCTTAGTCATTCTAATGTATTAAATTCACTTTCCAGAAAATGAATAAAAACAAATGGAGGGAACACTCTCTAGTCATTGCCGGTCCCCAATCAATATAGGGCGCTAAAAGAGTCGCCGCCGAAGGCGGCTGGTCTATATATGTACCGATCGCGCTGTTGAAGCGATCGTTACATAATCCTTAAACGGCCAAAAAAGGTTCGCAAAATTGTGGTCAAATTTCAATTCCTTATGACAAGAAATGAGGTTTAAAAAATCTTTTTTTCAAACACGGTTTTATTAACTATTGAACATTAAATATGAATACAAAATCTCTTACGTTGTTGCTTTCAATCAAAATCACGTTAGTTGCTTCAGGTAGAAAAAATATCTCGTGATACAACTCATGAATCATTCAGTGAGGTACGTCAGGAATCAAACGTGGTGGATGACGTTATAAAAATTATCAGCCTGTGGTTTGCAAATATTCCATTGAAATTGAAAGATTTATATGGAAATCGTGTTTTGACTGATATCAAACTGTGTAACTCATTTGGTTAATAGAACTGTGCCCTCCTTATTTGATCTGGAGGGTACTTACCTGTGGAGCAATGCTGAATACGTGAAATTTAATTTGAGAAAAAGATACTTACTTATTTCGCAGTGACCGGACATTGTGGAAGGTGCTCAAATAAAGAATATGCCAACAAAGAAAGGTCAATTCGACGCCTGGAAGTTGCCGTTCGAGAATCATAAATTAACTCTAGAACTTTT
Organism: Ostrea lurida; assembly: GCA_903981925.1. Taxonomy (NCBI): domain Eukaryota; kingdom Metazoa; phylum Mollusca; class Bivalvia; order Ostreida; family Ostreidae; genus Ostrea; species Ostrea lurida. Next base: position 15,997 of record CAJDSM010002294.1, read on the forward strand.
TTTTGATGATCACTTGATTTCTTGGGTTACAACTGGCAATGAATCTTTCCGTTGCGCCATGAATTGACATTGCGAGTTCAGAACAGTTGTGACTGGTATCAATTTTTCCAGGGAAGTCTGCACCGTGTATTCTAGAGAAACATCCTCAGAAAAAATTAGGAGGGCGCGGAAGAAGTGATTGAAATGCACGATATCAACAAATTCCGGGAAAAGAAAAATTTCACAAGGTCGGAAGGGTTAGATGGGTTTGGGGTATTGAAAAGAGAGACAACAACGTCTGTTTTTTTTACCACAGTTTGCTGACCGATTCTCGGGAAACATTACTTATAATATTAAAAAAGAACATTCTACCCAGGAACTACCATTTATTAGTGATTGTTGGAAAGCCTATGACATTTTTGGACAGGGAAAGTGATTTGAAACATTTACACAAGTCAATCATTCGATTACTATGTTTGTTGTGACCCAGATACCGGTGCTCACACGAACCACAATTGAGTCAGCTTGGAGAGCACTCAAGAAAAATCCTTACCCGTCAGTTGGAACACCAAAAATCTTCTATTACACCTACTTCAGTCGCAGTATTGCATTCGGAAAAAAAATACCTTAATGATATCTGCCAGGCACCCTTTTCTCGACACATTCTGGAACTTATAAATACAGTGTATACAATCCCAACCTGCTTGCTCCCACAACTTCATTTGCTAGACCCGTTTCGCCCCTAAAAAACAACGCCTTGTCTACAGACCACAGATATAAACAACAGTCTCGATGATTTTGATATTTTAACGGTAAGGTAATTCTACTTTTTAATGGTCAAATGCAAAATACTTGCCATTTTCCCTTGTTCAGAGCTTCCGAGCGACAAAATGAAATGCGACTGTTCTACAGTGGCGCTTCAGCAACGTCAAGACGGAAATAACTCGTTATGCACAGCGCGTGATCTTTGGGGACGCACTACTAGAAACTCCCAAATGACAACACTAAGAAATGAATGAAAAAAGGTACCAATCCACTAAAAACGTTTTTTTCCTTTTGCTATTACCTGCTACATCTGTGGTCGCACAGACTACTCGGTCCCTTAAATAAAATGGGCGATGTCAAAACTTCAACTTGCTTGGTGCCACAATCTAAAAAATTCAATACAACCCGTTCCTGGAATATTTGTATTTGAAGAAAAGATAAAGTTTAATGTATTTATGTAAAGGTTCTAATAACACGTGCTCGCTCGTTTACAATCCGCAAATCTACTTGGTAGCTCTAATTACGTGTGTACCTTGTTCAGGTGACCATCAAAATATTCATTGCACGCCGGATTTAACTGACCACGTCGTGAAGTTTAAAATTTGAAGCCATTCGAAGGCTCCGTTTTAGTGCAGACAGCTTACGCGCTCACCCACCCGCCCATTGCTTTACTTGTACTTTTGACTTATTCATTGATAACTTGTTTTATTTTTGTGGAAAGGCGAAGAACTAAACGGAACTAAAATGTTGTGAATGTAGCATATGAACTGTATATTTAAACTGCATTTTCACGAGCGCTCTTCATATCCTAATATATGGTTTCTGCTTATTTATAAAATTATTTATGTTCGTTTGAGTAGAACGAATAAGAACATAAAAGTAACATGCGAAATGTGCATCCCCCCCCCATTTACTCCTTCATTAAAACAGAAAGGCTGGAGCATTTCTGTGCAGTTGCTGCCCATGCATTACAAACACTGACCAATTAAGGATCTGAATTTATTATTGCAACTTTTTTAGACGCACGACTACTGGGAACTCGAGGGTACTAAATTTGAAGTCTTACGAGATCAGTCCAGTTTATCGATACATACTGGAAATGCCTATGGCACTCTAACATTAGAACCCGTGTGGTATAACATGAATATATCCGGAATACCCTATAGTTTTCGACCCCCCCCCCCTGCACTTTGTAGTTATCAAACTTCGTAGATAAAACATCAAGTTTAAATTAAAAATCATAGAATAATAAATCAATAATGGAACTATCTTCATAGCATATTAAATTTATTCATGCATTGATAAAAGCATAGATTTTAGATAAATTAGAAAATACCATGACGTAGTGATTACTTCATTGCGAAATAGCATAAGTGGGAGAAGACGCCCTGCATTGTTAGAATCCCGCGGCAGAGTTCGCCGTTTACAGAAGCACCGATTGCGGCACCGACTTATTAGTCCTACAGGTATATATCTTAATTATGTATTAGTTAAAGTAACATAATCTGTATCTTCTGAATTTATTACACTGATTAAAGGATATCAAATATATAAACAGTAAAAATGTGAATCACGAAATCTGTCCCGGTCAAAATGCTAAACAATCGCGAGAAATAAGCCCTAAATTTGCAGCCCTTCACCGGCATTAGGTGACGGCCCCATATGAGTGAAATATTCTCGGAGGGACGTAAAACAATAAACTTGATTGCATTATTTACTGTTTTACGTTCCACTACGAGAATATTTCACTCATATGGAGACGTCACCATTTGCCGGTGAAGGGCTGCAAAATCATTTAGGCCTATGCTCGGCACTCAGGGCCTTTGAGCAGGGAGGGATCTTTTTTCGTTTCCACACCTGCGTGACACGGGACCTCGGTTTTTCTGGTTCTCATTCATCTTCATTCATTCGCCTCTTACGACACGCAAGGGGATGCTGGAGGCCTATTCTAACCCGGACCCCACGGGTCATGAATGTTTTTATAGCAATCATTGATTGATTGATTATTTATTGATTTACGTCCCATCGAGAATATTTCACTCATATGTAGACGACACCGCTGAAGGACAGCAAAATTTAGGCCTATGCTCGACACTCAGGGCCTTTGAGCAGGAGGGATCTTTATCGTGCCACACTTGCTGAGACGCGGGGCCTCGGTTTTTGCGGTCTCATCCGAATGACCGCCCCATTCAGTCGCCTCTTACGACACACAAGGGGATGCCGAGGACCTATTCTAACCTGGATCCCCACGGGGCTATAGCAATCAAGACATATATTGATCAAGACATATCCCGCCTTCAAGTGAAACTACTATAGTTTAATCCCTCATTATGGCACATAATTGTAAATTCCTGAGAATGATTATTTATTACCATTCATCGAACAATAAACACCAAAATGTATGTTGGTCTTTATACCATTTTATTGTCAACAAATATACTTCTTTCGCGCCAGAAGTTGTGTATTCAACCACAATCTCCGGAACGTTGAGGGAAAAGATTATCAATATCCCCAGAGACATACATATGTCTCTGATATCCTAAAACATGATTAAAAAGGCAAGTTTGTGCGAGTGGCATACATGTAATTCAATATCCGCACGTATATGCACTGTTGTTTAAAGTAGCAAAAATACCGATCAGCAGAACTGTTCTAAGTTAACTTGGAGCAGTCATTAGAACTGCTCTACGACTGCTTTAAGACAGGTTAGGACTGGTCGCATCTGTATAGCTTTATCAGCTGGAACTAGTACAAATTTTCCATGTAGTCTATGTAACTCATTTACCACTTCTGGTTTCTTAAAAACAGAGGGATAAATAGTACGCATTTTCCCCTTTCAAATGGTTAAATGAGCCAAGTTCTCGGAATTTAGGACGGACTGAAGATCCTCATTTTGTACTATAATATTTATCCCCCGTAATAATATGATCAATTAAATGAGGAAGAGGAATATGTACATTTTGGAGGATTCCGTCTGTAATTGTTCAATATCTAGCACTTCAACGCTCTGAATAGTGGAATTATTATCCATATGAAATACAAGGTGTGGGATTTGATTCTTAAAGTAAGGCGGAATACAGGACTGTACCTTTTTATGCATTGAGGTATGTTGTTAATGTTCTTAATTAGTTCTAGACCACTATTCAGGGTTGATAATCTTGTATAGGGCTACACAGTGCTCGGCGAGACTTCGCGACTCGGCGCGAGATTTCGTTTCTCGGAGATAATCACGCAATCACACGCTAACATGTGCGATGACGTTTTCGATCTTGCACACGGAATATACATAGTAAGAAGAGAAGTTTTAGCATTTTTAATTACTGTTCATCAACACCTGTTGTCAAAGATTACAAGTTACGTAGAAAAAAAGACGTACAATGTACCATGTCTATGGTAAAGCATGAATGAAGCTCAAGCTAGTTCGAACGGAATCACCGTTCGGATGTATTCTATTTAGAGAAGTGGACCGGCATAGCCTACATCCACTTTAGAAGTGGATGAAGGCTATGCCTGTCCACTTCTCTAAAGAGAATACGTTCGATGCTGTCCTAGAAAAAAAAGCTTTCTAGTCAGCTGTTACGGTATGGCGCATTTTAGTCTGTTGAGGGCTAAAATATTACTGAGAAAATTAATCTTATAATAAATTAATTAATTCTCAATTGTTTAAAATCTGGAGGGGGAAAACATACACATGTGCATTAATACACATGCACCCCCCTCCCCTCTCAATAAAACCCTCTCAAATATGACAATCTTAAACTATTTTATTGATATTATATAATATAAAGGTATTTAGGACTCTGATTTATCCATGGTTTAAACGATATGTATTTTCATTTTGCCAAATGTTATATTGTGTCACTAAGCATTAACAGGAACGGAAACGAAAAAATTTCTGATTTTTTCTCAACGTATCAAGAGGGCCTAACTCTAGTCTCAAAAATCATCATGCGGACCATGACTAACCTTCCGAGAACTTGACCTGCATCTATCCTGTGACTATCTAATTATACCAAAGAGTTTGAATGTGTGCCAACCGTTGCAGAGATATGGAACGGAAACGAAAAATTTTGGATTTTTTCTAAGTTCAAGATGGCTAACTCTGTCAAAAATCATCCGGACCATGACCAACCTTCGAAACTTGGGCCTGCAATTTCCTGTGACATAATCCATCATCACCAAATCTTGAGGGCTGAATGTGTGCAACTCTTGTTTGTAGAGATAATGAATCGGAAACTAAATGATGACGGAATGACGGAACAGGTAACTCTATATGCCCACGGCATTTTATGGGGGAGCATAAAAAGCAATACTGAACAGGTAGAAGAATACCAAAACTCTTGAGAGCGCGGGAGCGGAGATTCGAAGATGACGAAGACGACACGTCAATGTCGTCAAGGAAACATTATCGTGCTGGGGTCCCTGTTTGTCTGCGAGTACCATTTAATGTTAAAAACAGTACGTCCATAGTTCCAGTGGCGGATCCAGATATATCTAAATTTTGGAAGTGGTCCAAGGGCGAAATAATTGAAGACCCCAAAAATTGTTTTTAACAAAAATACCCCTTTGTAAGAACATGAATTAAAATTTAACACAAGAAGGGGGGAGGGACTACCCACTAGATTCGCCACTGGTTCGTGTTTTTGATTAATTATTTTACAACATGTAATTAATCAGTTAATTTGTGTTAATGTTTTGAATTTCCTAAAAGAGAAGCCAACCAGCAAGACGCTGAGACTGCTGGATAGATTTTAGGAAATGTTTCCGGAGAATAGTGAACAAAATTCGCACTACATTATGTTAAATCTGAAAATAATATTTATATTATTACCTAACATTGTACATGTACTATTTGTTCGTTTTTATTTAATTCCTCAATTTTCCTACACTAGAGGGCCACACCCCGGAACAATTCTATAGAGAGCCGAATCTCGGTACAATAGAAAGCTGCGAGTTAATGTCTTCAAATTCAAAATAAAGTGAAAAAGCATGTTCTCGTCCATGCATTCGAATCTACCACCATTTGAAACCAAAAAGAAATTGAGCAAAGCCAAAACCCCACGCTCCAACATTGTTTGAAATACTGCACATTATGAAAGGGCAGTTTTGGCAATGAGATAAAAGTCATAATTCAACATCGGTTATAAATGGATACACATAATCGATCAATTTATTGATTATAAATAGGATTTTTTTTCATTAAACACTTTCAAATCCTTCTTCCACTCAATGTTTAAATGGTAAACAAGTCAAAGGGATACATGTATTAAAAAATCAAAATGAGAATTTCCTGATGCAGCATATACACGGTATGTCCCTTATTAATTCCAAAGTTTCACGAACTTTGTTGAACGGTTTCAGAGGAGTTGCGCTGAACAAACTGTTTTAGTAGTGTATTTACATGGTAAGTTCTTAATAACTACAAGTCTCACGAAATTCTGTGAAGCGGTTTTCAGAGGAGTGCCTGACAAGATAAACAAGAGGCCCACAGGCCTTAACGTCAACTGAGTATCATAGCCCACACAGGGAGTCTCATATTTGCATTTCTTAAGTCTCAATACAGGAGTAATTTTTATTTTACATGTTAATACTTTCAATTTATATGCAATATAATTTCTATTCATATACACAAGAATATCATTTCAATCTCACATGAATTGTTCAAGATTTTTAACGAAAGACCATACTGTTACTTTTAATGTCCAGTGAGCTACCTTTGAACCTAAAATTCAATAAAGAAACATTTCGTCTTATGAGTAAGTATAAGTATGATGTAGTGAATCTAGGTAAAAGGATAATGCTCTGGAACCCCGGAAACCATATTGCTACTTTGATGTTCCAGTGACTTGACCTTTGCCCTTTTGACCCCAAAATTCAAATAGGGAAACACCTTTGTCCAATGGGTAGACCATATGCATGATATGGTTGACTCTAGGTGGAAAGGCTAAACACTAAAGTCTGGGAACCATTCTGTCTACAGACAACCTGATTCCCAGTAACCCCTCCCCCAAACTTGTTGCAGGGGGTATAATTAAGAATAAAAGGCTCCCTTCTCATTCACAAATATTCATTTACTTCACATTAATATCATACATTGGAAAAGATGATTTTCAAATGTTTTAGCAGTAAACAAATAATGATACCAAGTTTTGCTTCCCCACCCCAGGTCAGAACCCCTACCCCCGGATCACAAATTGACCAATTTTGGTAAAGGCTTCTTGCTCTACTTACTAGCATTTGGTTTCTCTCAAACATGTGGCGGTTGTAAAGAAAGAAATTTTGAACAATTGGTCACTTTTGGGCAGTGTTTGCCCCGCCCCCAGGCCCTAGGGGTGTTGAGATATACCTGAAATTTACAATTTAAGTTGCCCCTTGTCCCAAAGATGCTGTCATGTCAAAATTTGAAATAAAATTGGAGCTGGTGGTTATCAAGAAGTTAAATAATGTTTCAAGTCTTGTTACCACAGTTTCATCAAGTGGAACCATCAAGTTGTTTTGGAGTCTCACTCACTTTATGCCACTAGGCATCTTCTATATATAACAATTAGAACTATTGAACCACTTAATCCTAATAGACAAACCTACAGTGAATGAGATGTATGAATTTTACAATTTTGAGCATTAAAATAAGAGGACAGTTCCCCTATATTTATGCAAAACTATTACTCAATATTAGTTTATCCAAAATATTCATAGAATATACCTAAATAGGCATGGGAAAGTCAGGAGGTGCTTTCAAAGTGATTATTGTATATATAAGACACTATGTACCAAGTTTGGCCCCGGCCCTGGGTCAGAACCCCTACTCCGGGGATCACAAAATTTACAATTTTGGTAAAGGCCTTCCTGCTCTACATCACTAATGCATTTGGTTTCTCTCAGACCGTGGGGGTCCGGGTTTAGAATAGGTCCCCAGCACCCCTTGCGTGTCGTATGGACGGTTTCATTCCGAGAGACCCGCAAATCGAGGCCTCCCGTGTCATAGCAGGTGTGGCACGATAAAGAAGAAGAGTCCCTCCTGCTTGAAAGGCCTGAGTGCCGAGCTAGGCCTAAAATTTTTGTAGCCTTTCACCGGCATTGGGTGACGTCACCATATGAATGAGTTGTATTGATTATTTAATGTTTTACGGACCCACGTCGAGAATATTTCACTCATATGGAAGACCACCCCATTAGTCGCCTTTAACGACACACAAGGGGATGCCTGGGGACCTATTCAACCCGGACCCCCACGGGTAATATGAGTGAAATATTCTCGGTGGGACGTAACAACAATAAATAATCAATCAATCTATCTATAGTAATTTATAGGGACATCCACAAAGTACTAATAGGAATGGTGCTAACATTTCGACTCTCTACCACGAAATAGGCCTATTGAGGCTACTGGCTATACAAATCGAAACCCTCGGTAATGGACAATTTTAGGCCTTAGTTGTATTCGGCGCGACGGCGCCGCCCGCGCGTCAATCTGGTTAATATACTTTTAGTAGAATTCTGTTATGGTATAAACACTCAAAACGAAGCTAGATTTTTATTAATCATTTAGCTTTATCGCTTGCTTTTCTTACGGACAATAGCTTATTCGAATATCGAGCCCCAATCAAAAGGTTGGAGGCTCGCATTTTTCAAAAAGTTACGTTGTAATCTATGGCTATTTATATAACTTAAGGATATATATTTTGCGCCTACAACTGTTTTTATATTTTATAGATAAATCAAAATTTTAAAGTGCGAATATACACAGCGTCTCTGCTTTCATGACAAATGACCAGGGATCTATACCCAAGTCGGGTACCAAGTTCAACATCCCTCCCAGTGTCCCTTAATATGCATATTAGCGCCAACTTGTGTAAATAATTCATATCATTATTAATTAATAATCATTAATTAACAATATTATATTTGCTTTTAAGGGTACCGTACATCGCACACGAATTCAAACTAACCCCCCCCCCCAGCTCTTTCATAATTGCTCTAACAAAACGTTACATGCAAGACCCCGGTACATGACATATTTGGAAGGGTGTGAATGAAAATGTCGAATAAACTGACAAGTATCTACATTGCATGAAATTGATCAAATTATAACATCATGTCCGTAGAACCTATGTCTTAGAAAACTTTTATTGAATTAATACGCAATGGGCGTAGGAGCTGCGGTGAGGGGTACATAGTATCCCCGCCCCCAATATTAAAAGTGGAGGGGGGGGGGGCAGAACTATTTTTAATCAAGTATTTTTAAAGCTATAATGCATTACTGGTCTAGTAATTAAAGAACAGAGTCAAATGTTTTTTTTGTTGTTGTTTTTTTTGCTTGCCCCCCCCTTTCAAAACAGAGTAGGTCAATTGCCTTTTTGTCTTTTGCGTTGCACATTAATTTTATTAGAGAACCATTGCCCCCCCCCTATTCAAAACACCACTTTTTTTAAATTTCATCATGCTAGTCAACATCACATAGAAGTCCCCCCTCCCATTCAAAGCCCCCCCCCCTTTCTTTTTTTTTGCTTGATACATTATATATGTATTTTACATGTATTGTAAATATAAATCGTATTCTGTGACAAAGATCAATTTAAGCGTTCCAACAGCCACGTGCCGTCAATATACAGAGTGAAATTTGCAAAAGGGGGGGGGGGGGGGGGTCTAATAGTGAAAACGCAATCCACTCCTGTTTTCGGGCCTGGCCTTCAAAGATACACGTACACGGATTTAATAGAATCGGATTATTAATTGCGTCTCAAGCAAGGTTGCTTTAGATTAAAAATAATTCTAATATTTGCCTGTTAAATTACTAATCAGTTCTAGTCAATAATTCAGAGTTAAAAATCCGATCTTACCCTTTCCCCCAAAGATTACATAACGAAAACGTATCATTGATCAGAATTTTTAAAACGCGGGTGTTAACGTTGTTGGTATAATTCCCCCTGTTTGTGACCCCACCACATGCGACATCCGGTGAAAATCAACCGATACGTCGATTGAATTAAGCCGATAAAATTTTATTTGGGCGCGCGGACGCGCGGAATACAACTAGCCCAAATTTAATGTTCGCCAAGCAAACAAAATGAAGAGGGTGGAGTTTTAGTAAAAGAAACTTATAGCTTCCGACGACAAATTTGAAAATGTCATCTTTTCCGGACGAGTGTTGGTGCAGCTGAATCAAAATAAAAATGTGCAGTTATAAGAAAAATAGATTCTCAACACGACTGTGCTATCCCAAACTAAAACATCCTTCTAAAGATTCTACGTATGGGCCGCAATAATAAAAAAGGGGCATCAAAGATCCGTCTTTTTGAAGGAATAATGGAACTCTTGAGTTTCTACACTGAGTGCATATTAGGGAAAACATTGACCCCTTTCATAGAGAAATTTTGCTGGAGGACCACAAGTTTCAACAAGATAATGACCCAAAACATACCTCGAAGACAGCAAAACCTTTATGGCCGACAATGGTATTAAGTGCTGTTCCACGTAAGAATCATCAAAATTGAATTTCCGCGGCACCTCGAATGTTACGAAAAATGAACCAAAACTTTCAGGGGGAAAAATCATTTGGGTTGTATAACTATTAAAATCTATTTAAATTTTGATTTTTTATGATTCGGTTTTATTTAAATGAATGGAAACAAAAAAAGTTGTTACCGTCTAATCAATGCTTACCCACTCGTCGGAAATATCAACATGAAAATTCTCCAAAGCAAGCAACACTTGAAATAAATATACCAACTTATACACACTTCAGACAAAGTCTTCAATTATTTTATCAAATCTTCAAAGTTTGTAACAATTTTTGATTCCGACTTATAAACGGTAAATAATCGCTTAAACATCGAGTTTTTATAGTTATCGTCGTGGATTTGCGTCACACCGCTAGTGGCAGGCCGTAACTAAGTACGCTGAGGCGTGAAAATGGTGGCGTCCACAATTGTCGTTCAACGAAGCCACAGTTTATGCGCGCCATACGCATATACGTGCATTTCCTAAAGAAAATGGGTTGCTTTACTGTGGGAGTGTACCAGAGAATATTAAACACCCTCTGAAAGCTCTTGAAACTTAGCAGCTGGGTAACCAAGCGAACCGGCGTCTGACAGAGAGACATCTCTTTGTAGTGATTGGATTATTTCGGTAATATACTATTAAAAATTTACGTCTAGAGTGAAAGTCATATCATTGCTGTTAAATTATAGATCAGAATACAAGATTACGAAGAAATCATGATGTCCTACGTAATGAATTAAAAAACTGTAACACATATGATTAATTGATTATTGGTCTGGGCCAAAGATTTATTTTTAGGTCAGTACTGACAAGTAGCCTAAAAATAGAACATGTGGGTAATAAGCGTACATGGCGAGAATATAAAATTCATGCCATAAATTACATTTTAAAACATGTCCATCTTCACTGCCAAGCCTCTCTATCACTAGTAAACCCCCCCCCCCACCCACACACACACACACACATTATGAAATTAGCTGTGCACATCGCACCACTGGCTGCTAGGTGTCTTGTATTTTCAGTAATTTAGATAATCATGAAGACATGCATTTTTTATTTAAAATACATGTATCGATTGTCCACTGTGCATTATGCCATAATGGATCAAGCTATATGACACACAGAAAGGAAGTGGACAAGACATGACATCCATGTATATTATGTCTGTCCATTATTTTCATTAAATAAAAATAATATCTAAAGCTAACATATATGTAAAAAGAGTTATTTGAAAAAGACATTACACAATTTGGTGAAGGCATACACCCACCACTTATCCCCCCCCCCCCCAAATTATTGAATATCCAGATAAAATATTTTCTATTTGGACCTTCAAGAATTGTCACCGTTTGTTATCTTTGCCTTATATAATCGACCAACAAAAAGCAGATCCGACGCGCCAGACACACACTTCCATTTAATTTTATTTTTTGTACCAGCATTACAATAGAGAAAAAACACCTCTTGTTTTGTAAGAAATTCATCAAGCTTCCAGGGGCTTTGCCCCTGGACCCACATAGGGGCTTCAAGGCATTCTTGAGCCTCCGGTCTTCTTACTGTGCCCCCCCCCCCTCTTTGAAAATTCCATGGATCACCACTGATCACCAATGCACAATAATCTATATGTAAATACAAGTAATTATTTCAATGGCTTTTTTTCTAAGATAAAAAGATATTTCAATTCTGATATGTACATTGTCGTATACAATGTATATCTTTTAAAATTGTTATTCTTGGTAAGTTTTTTATATATTTTTGTTTAACAATTTGGTATGTCGAAATGGGTAATTATACATACATGTATCATTAACATGCACTTCTAGATTTCATAAAAGATATTGTGTATAAGCTAAATACTGTGTATCAGCACAACATCTTGAATGTTATCAATAAATGATTTTACTTACATTTTACAAATCAGTATTATTTTACAGATTAGATTCCATCTCCTTAGGCTTGAAATTGCCATTGCAAATGAATGAGAATGTATTCATAATTCTTGACACCCTGTAAACATCAGTGGATTTGAGGGGTGCCCACCCCCCCCCCCCCCCTTATCAATCCACCAAATTATCATAAATGTATTGAAGAGCTTCTGGGGGCTTGCTCCCTGGTCCCCCAACTTGACTTCATTCTAGACCTCTAGAAAGCGACGGTATAGGAAGCCCACCTTTTTCAAGGACTTGAGTGCCCCCTCCCCCACTTTTGACAAATCCTGATCCGTCACTATGTAACCAATAATAAAATTTCTAAATCTTTGTTTTCTAGATATCATACAGAATTTTTTTAAAACAAAGCTTAACATGATATGCAGAAAATAACATGTATGCAATAGCGAAACAAGTACACATGCATAAATTCCAGTGATCGGATGCTAGCCCAGGTACATGTAATGCTATCTAAGCCCAGTAATTATAATCTTTATAGAGAAGATATGCAAGTTTGCAATTACTCCATATCAGGAATAATGATTCAATATGGCATCAAAGACAAACTCAAAAATATTAAAGTATTTTGAAATATATTTACAAAATAATATCAAATGGATTCATCATTCAATACTTTAAATATATATTATAAAATGTACATGTACATTAATTTACTTTTTATCATTACTTAGGTGCCAGTGGCTGTCGAGTGTCGCACGTTTCCATCAATCCTAAACAGTCTTGAAAAATTGCGGAAAAATGAAGCGGGTCAGTATGAACAGAGTTCCAGAACACTGGATCAATCGACCATGAGGAAAGGCCTATGGCATTGGAAGGAGATGAAAAGTCTTGTTCAAAGGGGGAATTTGGACAAACTTGGGTGGAATCAGCTTACATGTACTACACCATACCAGTCAGGCTGGTTTCACTCTGAATGACTACACAACCAACCACTCCATCACTGCAACAGGAAGAACTTGAAAAATCCAAAGGAACTGTCTCCATGTTCATCGCCATGTATCCTTTATATTTGACCCAGAATCAGCAGCATATATGTCAGTTCCATGCATTTGTCTGATAACAATAGGCCACATGTAGTTTCCAACTACAATAAGAGGACAAACATATGATTGATTTCAGAAGGAGTGGGATTTTAATTCAAATAAACATTAAATGTGACTGAGATGGTATATAGGAAATTCAGTATTAAAAAGTATGTATGTACATACTCGTTATTTTTTTTTCTTAACGTCTGCAATATGTTTGAATACTGTATAACGAAGAATATATTTTAAGCGCAGAACATAGATTGTGCAAATTAAATTTGTGGCGCTAAACGGGTTGAAACTGACATCAAAGTCTAGAGACGAAGTGGTGTCCGTTTTTCGCTAAAATAAGTTTTGGCGCTAAAAGATTTTCATTGCTGATGCACTAAAATATGTTTGTGCCAAATATTCTCATTTTACAGTAATCCTACTCCTAAGTACATGTACATTCTATGCACCATCCATCGATGACTGAAACTTCCTTTTGAAACATTGATGAAAATAATAATACAGGAAATTTTTATCAATTAAATTTTAAAGAATTCAAAATATGGGCTTGCTAAGTAGCTTTGAGTACACTGTAGGTTAATATAGGATGTTCACTACTGAACTGTAGATATTAAGATTAAGGGGAAAGGGGGCATTATCAAAAACAAACTTAAAAATCTACTCCATATCAGGAATTGCTTTCAGGTAAATATTACTCGTTTGGTTCAATGAAAGAAGATATTTAAAAAGATTTCCCTATATATTTGCAATGTAAAATATTGATCCCTTATTGTGGCCCCATACATTACCCCTGAGGGTCATGAGAGAGAGGCCTTCAAGTGGACAGGGGGTTCATTTTTTTCTCTGAGGGAAAATGTCTATTTTCTGTCTAGTATACACATGATAGACCTAAGCCCCTCTGCTAAACTTCTCTGAAGCTGGTAAATTTATTTTAAACCAAGCACAGCAGTGGCCTCTTCCCAGGTAATTTCTATCGATAAGCCCGTAAAATACAGTAGCAAAGGGCGATACCCCTCTCTATTTAAATACATACACGCGGATATACATAATCACCCTTCTAAAGTTACTACACATAGACAATTCAGAGGCCTGAAGCTGTGTTTAAAAAATTGAACTCCGGTGGGGTCCTAAGTGGACCCTAACCTTGTTTACCTGGAGCTTTCATGTGAATTCATCGATCGTTGGTGTTGTGATAAACCTACACATCTTTGATGTAAACATGAATTTTCTCACTGAAACATTAAAACATGGCTGAAAACCGACTCCAGAATCGTCTGTTTCTGTTATCTGCACATTCACGCCAGCGGTGGGTAAAATTGGGTTTCGGCCTAATAAATTAGAACTTCGATCCCGATCTAAATATACGTCCGAAAACTCTTATATTTACCTTTTAAGTTTGATTATATCTGATATTTGATAGCCTACATTTTAATAAAATGAAATAAATCTTAATATTATTCCATGTACTAAATTGATTAAAGTTGTATCAAATCTAAAAGCACAATTATCATTTTAAAAACGAAATTCAATATTACTAGATTTTACATTTTCCCGGGGTTTTTTCCTATTATAAAAGGAAGGCATTTCTGCTAGATATTAAAAATTTACAACAACTTTTGAAAAGGTGAAAAATGATAAGTACAACACCCCCTTTTTGTGTTAGAATATCCATTGCGAATTGTAATTGTTGCTGTTTTTTGAGAAAAATCGGTTTTAAAAAAATTGATGTATTTTTCATAGATACTCATATGCATCTAATAAAGTTCAATGGCTTAACCATGGAAACATCTGAAATATTCTGGTCAACTTTTGACAATGTCGTAATGACAAGGGACCTTGACTTTGTTATTGTGTATTTTTGTTGAAACACCATATGGTATTTTTGCCAGTAATTGATTTTCAAGTTATTGCCCTTATTTTTGTACCCATTTTTTGTTGAATTCTGGGGAAATCTATTTTTAGTTAACAATATCTCTGCATGTGATGCAACTCAAGGTGAAAAAAATAATACCAACGATAACAGAGTTCCATATGTATAGTGGTAAAGTATATATAAGTATCGACTCAAATCCCTGACGGTCCGATCGTGCCACCCTTTGCATGAATTCTTAACGTGGAACAGGCACTTAAATTTGTGACGAATGAATGGCCTGCAGATATACAAGTTGGTTTTATTTTTTTTTTTCAATATTTTTAAGTTTTATCCATTTTAATCAAATTTTAATTATGTGGTATGAACGCATTGGAATATTCTCACTGGACGAAAAATTTCCCGCATTTTCGTTATTTCTAGATCGATAGTAATCATCCCTCATTTACGCTGTCAAGGGGTTGCTCCTAGGCACCTGATCACTTTGTAGGCGTTGACAATAACTTGACAGTACACAGATATAATTTTTTAATTTGGTTGAAATAGGGACACGAAGAGGTTTTTAGGTGTTGACTTAATACAGGTGATTATTTGTACATCAGTTTGTTGATATGATTATTTACTGTTTTAACGTCCCAACCTGAGATGGAGACGTCACCATTACCGTGAAGGGCTTACCAAAATTAGGCCTATGCCGACACTCAGGGCCTTTGAGAGCAGGGAGGGATCTTTTTCCGTGCCACACCTGCTGATGACACGGGGCCTGCGGTTTTTTCCGGTCTCCCATCCGAAATGAGCCGCCCCCATTTAGTTCGCCTCTTTACGACAACGCAAGGGGGATGGGGTCGGCGTTAGAATAGGCTCCGCATCACCCTTGTGCTGTGTCGTAAGAGGCGACTGAATGGGGCGTCATTCGGCAGTGAGACCCGCAAAACACGAGGCCCCGTGTCTCCGCGAGTGTGGCTACGAAAAGATCCCTCCTGCTCAAAGGGCCCTGAGTGCCAGAGCATGAGGCCTAAAATCTTTCTGTCGCTCTTCCGGAGGTGATCGTCCCCGCTAATATGAGTGAAATATTCTCCGAGTGGGACGTAACAAAAAATAATCAATCCAATCAAATCAATGCTGGGGACCAATTCTAACGATCCCCACGGGCCATCCGTTGTAAACTACGAAGTCACTTACAAGGCATGATGTAGAAGAGTTCTTCCAAGAATTAAGGAAGACAAGCGAATTTCTGGTTTTGACCCGAAAACCACCAGGTGTTTTGTGGAGAGGTTGTATCTGTACCTGATCCGGGTCACAAACAAAAAATCCTAACAAATTTTACCAGTGTCAATAAAATATGGCGCTGGAAATATTGGATTTACCATGGTGTCTTTATCAATACTTGAAGATCTGTGTATGTTAGATTTGTTCGAGAGTAGAAGGGACCTTTCCAGGAAATTCACACTTCTCTTCCG
>CAJDSM010002297.1:3141-5641 GCA_903981925.1 Ostrea lurida
GTCCAAGATGCTTCATACCAATTTGAATAAGAATTGAGACTGTGGTTAGTCAAGAAGAAGTTAAAATGTTCAATTGTTAAGGACACGCACGACGGACGACGCGACGACGAAGACAATTGCAAGTAGGTCACCTGAGTTTTTTACTAGGTGACTAAAAATCGGAAAAAATAATTCATTGAAGGAAAAAATGACTTATAACCGTTCGCATTGTTTTACTAGGTCCAACGTCCTTAACCATTCGACACACTGGAAAGAACACTTTCTGCAGACTCTCCATCATGGCTTGGTAATGACAATTCTTTGGTGGATTGTGAAACGGTTGCACATACTACAAATCAGGGATATTCAAAAATGCCAATTAACTATCATTTTAAACTTAATGATATCACCGTTATTCGGTGAATTTGGCGAATGGAAATGTTGGAATTTTTGGTGCATGAGGAAACTTAAGCTGTACAAAATCCAAAACACAATCTTCTATTCATTAAAAAATAATTAATTTCCTTTTTGAAAATAATGACGCCATGAACTGACGCACTAATCAACGGTAGCTTTACGATACTTATAAAACGCATTCATTCTTGAAAAATTACTGCGTGATTAGCATATTTTTTGTAGGTATGGGTCATTACATACAAAAGTATTACATGTAAAAAATTACAATTTTTGCCAAATTCTTCAATTAAATTACAATTCTGGCAATTTTACAAAAGTAATTAATTAATTAAATTATTTGATAGGTATTAATTAAATACATTACATTTTGTCATTTTTTCCAAATTTTATAAAAACATTTTACAAGATATAGTGTGTGTGTGTGTGTGTGTGTGTGTAAGTAAATGAAGTTGCAGATTTTCCCATTAAATATCTGTCCATTGCATTTTACATTATTTCAAACGTTAGTCTATATCATCCTGCACGCGGTTTGGCGGGCAAGAATCTTTTATGCACACTGAAAGTCTTTTTTCGACTGGATCGATGTTGCAGGTGTTGACAAGTGTTCATTCTTAACGAATTGAACATGATAGGGATTTTGATCGCTAATTCTACAATGGTGCTGTTCACCAATACAAGAAAATTTAATGTTTGTGGTGCATATATACTATATTCCTGAAGATTGAAATATTAGGTTCAATCAAACAATATATTATTATTTTTTTTGATAATTGATAAGCACAATGTACAGAGATCAAACATGGTATTGTAGAATGGAAATTTTTAAGATTTTATTCCTTATTGAAGATTTGTTTTGGTATGATTATGTTAGTATGATGTAAATGGAGAGTAAATTGAAAAGGTAACTTGGAATTAACTGTTATTTTGCAACATGTACTTAATACATACAATCACTTGTATTGAAAAAAGCTTCAATTCAATTTTCAATTACTTGAAAATAAATGTAATTATCACTCAATTACAATTATTTTTTTTCATTACCCCATCCCTATATTAGTTCATTGTATTTACGTTCTAACTTTCACTTCTGTTGCATTTCCCAGGCGTAAACATATTCGTACTTTTTTCCACATTTATGAAGATATGGTTGGTAAAGATATCGAAGGCATGTAAGAACTAACTATATAAAATAGACTTGATGAATGAAATTGCGCCAAAAATAGAGCTTGAAGATTTACTTTATTTCGACTAAGGGCTCACGGCAGGTATGACCGGTCAGCAGAGGATGCTTACTCCTCCATGGCACCTGATCCTGCCTTCGCTTTTGTTGGAGGTCCGTGTTGCCCTACACTCGACTTTGTATATATGTTTTCTGACGGATTATGATTACGTTTAATACGATGTTAACTTCGCCAATTTATACATATACTTATTGACAAAATACTGTGAAAAAACGAAAACAACTACATATGTAGTTGTTTTCGTTTTTCACAATAGTTTAATTAAAAATTGTCCATCGGTAATGAACTATTTTGATAATGCATTATATATACTTAGTATATAGGTCAACGGTCCAATTCAATTTTCAGGACAATATATAAACGGATGAATCATTTTCAAGCATCATGTAAAAAAATTTATAAACCTTTTTAATGAGTTTCCTTAGTTAGCTCTAATGCACCTTAACTGCTTTTAGAAAACAGTTGTAAACTCACCTTCTATTGAATTTAAGCTTGTGTATAAATATTGACTTCCAAGAAATGTAGAGTGTCATACTTTTTCATTTTTTTTTAAATTCAAAATGAGACTCATTGTATGGAAACTCACATTAGTGTACTTTGTAGTGTAAGCTCCTTTATATGATATTCTGTTAAGCACCTTAGGGTGATTTTATCATTATATAAGGCACTATATAGATTTATTATAACATTTTCACGAATTATGAAAATCAATTTATTTTCTATATTTTAAGATAATTCACGGCATTCCAGAGTCCTTCTTAGCGTGAGCGAGTGTGTACTACACCGATAGGCTCTCCCTGACCTCTACTTACATTTTACTACACCGATAGGCTCTCCCTGACCTCTACTTACATTGTACTACA
>CAJDSM010002297.1:8141-17324 GCA_903981925.1 Ostrea lurida
CAATTTTGATGCACCAGATGCACATTTCGACAAATTATGTCTCTTCAGCGTTGAAAATCCGAAACATGAAATTAAAACTTTCAAATACTGAATAATGTGGTGCCAAAGACTGGAGCCAAATACTTCGAAGGATCAGAGCTATGCCGGAGGAAGATAATCCTTACTTTTGAAAAAAATCATCTAATTTTACCAAAGCAATTAAATACATATCCGTATTTTCAAGCTAGTAGCATAGTACATATATGAGGTATCCATTTGTCAGAAATCTTTCATACTTTCAAAGCACATGTATCTTTTAAAGTAGAATGCATTCGCGATAGCGATATGCCAGCAGCTTTGGTAATATCACGAACTGCGTACCTATGCCATTTCCCTGACTTTTGAAACATTTGCCTTGCCTGTTACAGTTACAGGTCGGCCTGATTTTGCTGCATCTTTGACGAACTCTGTGCCACTCAGACATTAACAACTGTATCATACATGTAAGATACCTTATCGGACTCATACACTTCCCCCAATTCAGTAAAGATCTGCGTTACCGAATGACCGAGTTTTGTGCGAACTTTTATTTAAGCTATAATTTCTTCAATATTTCTTAATCCGATTCCCAACCATTTTTACAACAGTGGTCAACAAATTGAAATTGAAATAACTATAAGTTTAAAACTATGTAGAGTTGAAGGCTCGTGTTTACATTGAATAATAGAGCTATTCAGGAGTATCATCATCCACGAGTCGTGCAAAGCGCTGTGGTACAATACACACTTACACTATCGCAACAACCCTCTCTCTCCTCTCTTCTCTCTCTCTCTCTCTTCTCTCTTCTCTCTCTCTCTCTCTCTCTCTCTCTCTCCTTCTCTCTCTCTCTTCTCTCCATGTATATATAAATCCAAGTTTTACCACAGTATCCACAGTATTTTGCGCAGTGTTTTCTAGCCCACGTGTCATAAGGTGGATCACATGCACTTTGGCCATAATCTGCACAGTCAGGTTCCAGATCGGCACAGGGCGGAGCTGTACACAAATAAAAAAAATATTTCAGAGAGTTATATTACATGTCACTGAACATAAAATTTATTTCAAAATTTTTATTTTCCGAACGCTCCACTTTTAAAAAACCATACATTTCTCTTCACCTGTACAAAGCAGTATGCAGTGAGTGAAAACAATCACTTTTTTAGCTTACTCACTGCAGAATCCACAGAAAGCCGCACAATTTTTTCTTCCCCAGGCGTCGTAAGGGGGCTTACATGCACTCGCCGTATACTCCCTGCAATCCGGAAGTACGTCCCTGCAGTCATCCTGACCATAACTACCGGTCAACGTCACTGCAATATTGCACAGGTATCACAAATAGATTGTGCATTGATAACATCCGTAGTTTTAAACAACATATGGGATTTATTACTTATCAACAATTCTAATATCATTGCCGTGCGCAAGTTTAACGCTCTATATCACACAATTGATTGCCCAACTTACCCAACGTAATGAGCATGGAATAAAATCGCGCATCCATTTTGGTCGAAATATGTCACTTTGCTGCAGAAATATCGAGACTTCTTTTCATTTATAAGGAATGTCTTATCATACTTTACTACAGATGACCCGAGGTGACAGTATAAATTGGGTCACCTAGTGTAATCTTTTGAAGATAAATATCCGGACACTTCGTCGGGGTGACGTTGACCCCAGACACACATTTATTATTGCAGAGTTGCGTTTTTATCCTGTATTTGATATTCTTGCACTTGGCATTGTAGGCTTTCTAGTGCGAGTTTATCGCGTCTGTGCAACTTCCTGTCCCTCCCATGTGAAGTGTAATTGTACTGGTAAAAACGTAGAGCAGTTGCTACTCGTCATAGATATGGGTACCTATAGACACAATTTTATATAATTTATAAAATCCACCCATAATGGATTTTCAATTAATATTAGCTATTCTAAAACCTAACGAGACAAGTGAACTAGATATCTGTTTACTACGTGTACCTTGTAAGGGAGGGTTGCTATGTACCCTAAAAATGTTTGTCTTTGAGGTGCTTCCAAAGGTTATCATTACAGTGTATTTTTAGCATCTACTGATATTTATGGTATTGAAAATTCAGTCATTCAACCCTGTCTGTCTTTATGGGACTATATTTAAAACGAAGCAAAAAGAATGTTACTTTAAGTAGCTTTTTACTTGAATCTACAATGCCACAGACATTTTTCATTATTTTTGGAGCAGTTTAAACTTTCATCTTTATATATATATATATCTTTATTAGGGCTGCGTATCGGGTGAAATTTTCGGTCATCGGATATATTGCGATATTTTCAAATGTACTGCGATATGTATTGCAATGTTTTCGAAGTAGAAAACAACCCTTTCTCTTATTTCATTGACAATGAGACTGATTTCATACAGAATATATGAAAAATAAGAAAGAAGACTTGGTTGCTTAACTCCATTGCTCTATTGGAAGTAGGAAAACTATGTCTTAGTGTTTAGAACAATCACAGAAATGTTCCATCCATATTAAATGTAACATTTAATGTGAGCAATCTAAGCTGAACGTAAAATCCAAACCTGAACATTACGCCGATATACCGGTATTGAAAAAACGTATTGCGATACGATATTTTTTTATTAATGAATCGCAATATATCGGAATACCGGTATTATCGCACAGCCCTAACTTTATATATATAATATATATATATTATAATATATATATAATATATATATATATATATATATATATATATATAATATATATATATTTATAATATATATATATATATATATATATATATGTGTGTGTGTGTGTGTGTGTGTGTGTGTGTGTGTGTGTGTGTGTGTGTGTGTGTAGTGTGTGTGTGTGTGTGTGTGTGTGTGTGTGTGATATTCAGAAGGTATCAATAAAACCTAGACCTCAGAATACCTTTTGCTGTATCTGGACTCCGTTGGACGCTCTATCATGATACAATCAGTTAAAATTCAACACTAAGCCCCAAACCTTTATTTATTAAGATTATTGAAAAACTGTTAAAGACAGAAATGCATAGGACCACGATTTGATTATATGTGGTTAAAATCCGAATTCACAAAGTGTTTATTAACTTTAATATAGTCGACTTGCCATTGTATATCGTTACATGTACTGTACATGTAACTACAAGTAATTGGTAACTAAAGCACTGTTATTTAACGTACCAGCATTCTATCAAGTGCACCATGGCCACCGACGAGGGCAGTGACGTGTTTACGAATTTTACAAGATAGAGACGTACATGCATATGTATCTGATTTTTAACTAAACTTTCTGATATCTAGAGTTGTTGTATTGTTGCAAGAAGTTCAATTTCCTTTATGCATCATGGTTTTTCGAACAACTGCTTAAATAGGAAGTGATTCGGGTTCGTTTCATCGCGTGAAATCGGAAAATTTCGCAAACGCGTCACCCATCATCCCCAGTATTCCATGATGCACTTGATAAAAAATGTTGATATCTAGAATACCGGTATGTGCCTGTTTGGGATGTTTGACGAAATATACGGCGTACAGTACTTTCAATCATGAGTTTAAATATATATGACACTATTTGATTAGATTAACACTTTATAAAGATATGACCCACAGATTTAACTTTGTGATGCATGATGACACCACTCATAGTTCAGATAAGAGTTGTCTTTCTTTATTGTAATGATTAACGAAAAGTTACACCTTTCATCATGATTTGGCCAGTTTATGTACTGTTGTAGATACTCAATTTTAATGATTATTTCAGAAAGAAAATCATAATTATTTAAGGGATGAAGCTAATTTTGTCCTATATTATAAATAATCTAAGTTATAGTAACGATATATATACTCTAGATCTAATTTGGTGCAGTTTACCCTTTATAAAGCGTAAACTGCACCTATTTAGATTATATCGTATAACATAGGTCAAATTTAGCGTCATTCCTTATAATTTATTGCAAAAAGGCAAAACTACACTGTACAAGTCTGTGTTTATACAAAAACGTAAACAAAACTGAATTGAAAATGCACCGCGCCGTTAGATTAACAAAGCGTCGGCGTAGATGGCCGCCATCTTGGGTCTCTGCATATCCGAAGCAACCACTGATACGGATTGATTGATTGTATATTTTTTACGTCCATCTTGAGCATATTTCACGTATATGGAGACGTCATTATATTACCGGTGAAGGGCTGCAAATTTAGATAGACCTGTGTTCGGCGCTTAAAATAGCTGCTGAACAGGGAGGGATCTTTATCGTGCCACACCTGCTGTGACACAGGACCTCGGGTTTTGCGGTCTCTTCCGAAGGACCGCCCCATTGAGTCGCCTCTTACGATAAACAAGGGGTACTGAGGATTATTCTAAAATCCCGGATCCCCACGGGGTTCCTGATGTTTACTTCACAGCACAAAATCAACTTTTGAGTCGCTCCGACAGAAAGTAACGGGAACGTTTTTCAAATTCTAAATCCAAAATCACACACAAAATACGGCAAATCCGGCTTTTTATTTGATAAAAGCTTTAAACTAGATTATAATTTACCATTATAACATGCTGCATTATTGCAGAAATCGATATGGTGTGACATCATCTGATACGTTATGACAGACATGACGCAGTAAAAATCTTTTGATAGCCGGTCTCAAGCAATCCCCCAAGTGAAAAATTATTTTAGAATGAATCCGCAAATGTCGCAAATACTTGATATGCCATTATTTCGCGCATGATATCGTTAAGTTGTATCAGACACACTAGACTTTTACAGTTAATGTTTTGTACTTGTACCCACTTTTACTTATGTACATATATGTATGTGTGTGTGTTTGTATGTATATAGCTTTAGAGATTTTGATTGATTAGGGAGCTATACAAATTTTATCATTATAATGATTGAATACTTTCTAGCTCTCTGAATGGCTGAGATCCAACAAAGTAGAAGTCAACAACTCCTCATATTCACCTCCACGTGACCCTCCAGGTGAATATTAGGATTAATTGACTCCTACTATTTTGGATCTCAGACAACTTGCCGCGATCGATCGATCGTACCTCCTTACAATTAAAGCAAAGAACAATCTGTAAGGTTATTATTTTTTTTAAATATTTTATCATATATAAAACAATTATTGCTGCTTTATCGGTCAATACGTCGCGTGAATATTGTACTTCGAAGGTGTCTAAATCATCGTATTGACTTCAAAACAGCGATAATTGTATAGTATAATGTAATTGTACAAGTAAGAAAATAACAAAAGTTGATAAAACAAATGTATTTCATAGTACACGATTTATTCCGTTGATTTTCTACCGGGATTTTCTACTATGAGAAGACATACAACGTAAAAGTGCTGCACGATGTAGGATTTAAAAAAAAAAGTTGTGCCGTTTTGGATGTCGGGGGAAGGGGGGAGGTGTCCCATACCGAGTTACTACAAAATAATGTATTTTCCTCTGTCTGCTTCAGCCAATCATATTTCGTGTTACAAGTTATATTAAATTATTGATTCGATACGCAAGGGCATGCCATGCGTATGATGATTTTTTTTAAAGCGAGGCCAACTACTAACCAAAAAGTTGATGTTGCAGGGTTATAACGAATCTCGTTTAAAGTCATCATTTCGCAAATTCTACGGTCGCTATAATGACCTTGTTTGCGATTACAAATTATCACTAAGTCATATGTTGACTGATTTGTTTCATACCCTTTGTTAGATTGTCATTTTCGTACTAGATTTGACGACGGGTAACCCCCGTTTACTTTGTTTCGACTACGGGCTCACGGCGGGTGTGACCGGTCAGCAGAGGATGCTTACTCCTCCATGGTACCTGATCCTGCCTTCGCTTTTGTCGAAGGTCCGTGTTGCCCTACACTCGATTTTGTATGTGTTTTTTGGGACTATGATTACGTTTAATACTTTGTTACTTCGCCATTTTATATTCAATTACGAAATGAGAAAACGCATTGACATTTTGACATTTACGAATTTTATTCGGCTAACTGTGCGTGTGTGTGTTTTATTAAGGTCTAATATTGAAATTTTTTGACAGATGTATCATATATATTGTCAAAATGATATACTAACAATTCATTTCATGCTGATACACAAATAATACCTAATATAAAAAGGATAGATTTAATATAACATATGTAAATAACTAGATGTGAAAATTAATATGGCTTCAATTTTACTAGTATGTAAATTACTTTGTGAAAAACATACATGACTTCAATTTTTCTTTCAAATTTATTGAAATCGTACATGCATGATAGAAAAACATACACTGCGTGGATTTAATGAAGAATACATTGAATTTATGTGTGTGTGTTCGTATGTAAATACCGTCAGTGTACCACATTCATCAAAGCTAAAGTCACAACTGCATCACTATGATTTACGGCAATGTCTGCATGAAAATGATATGATCTATGTCAATGTCTGCATGGAAACATTGTGTCTGGAAACACTGTGATCTATGTCAATGTCTCCATGAAAACACTGTGATCTACGTCAATGTCTCCATGAAAACACTGTGATCTACATCAACACTCACTCACAGTGCTCTATGTCATTCGGAACTCCGAAAATGTCTCGCACACTCGACATCGATGCATTGCTAACTATGACGTACGTAACGTAATGCAGTAGACTCTGACGTCATAGTTTGCAATGCATCAAATGCACTCATGGCGACCACCTTAATATTATTACATCCGAGGTCAATGTCGATTCAATGCGCAAGACATTATAGGTGTCCCGAATGACTCTATGGTCAATGCTGTGACCTATGCCAATGTCCGCATGGAAATACTGACCTATGAATTTGCCGTGTTAATGGAAAGCACCCTATGTCTTCATGGAAATACTCAATCGGAATTCCTCGCCCTTAGTAAGTAAAGGGCGATGTGTTCCGATTGGGAATCACTGTAATCTGATTCTACAATGTATGTGCGCGAAATCACTGTGTTCTACATGAATGTATGATCTATGTCAATACCTGAATAATACAAGTGATCAACCTTCACTGTCTGCATGAAAAGCATGTGATCTACGTCGATACCTGCAATGTATAAACCGTCAAAGGTCAGAATACAGTATTTCATTTCATTGTGTGACTACCTGAGAATGGAACGGGTATTTTCAAATTCTTTACAGTTGGCTCAAAATTCCAAACTTACAAACTTAATATTCTATTATGTATACGGGACTTACTAATCAGCTGTAAAAAGTAGCGTTCCGGTGAGCACTGTTGGAGTTATTAGCGGGACAGGGAAAAGTTGTCGAACTCTTTAATAAGTACTTTTCTTCTTGATTTTGTAATGTTCCACAATTCTGGATATCAAATATGCTACAAAAAATTTGATAAGCACACACAATCACGCACGCGCGCGAAAAGCTTCAACGACTACAAGAAAATAATAAATTGCTTTGGAATATTTTAACAGTGGTTTCCTCTGTTTCCACTCCCGACGATATACCAGACTAAATACGTGGAATTATTTATCCCCCAAACATTTATCAACATAAATTAAGAAAAAAAATGTTTTGAATAAAATATTCTGAGTCTGGCATTACCTTACCATATTGTAGTAAATGTGGTAATATATTTAATTGATCTACAAATGAATGGACAAATATATCATATGAAGACATAAAATATATTGATCACTAATACCTACTCAAATATTTACACACTTGTGTCGAAAGTAAAAAGCACTTGGTATACAATATACACGATTCTTATCACGAACAAAGTTGGCCAAAAAAAATTGACTTCATGATATTTTTGTAAATTGTGGTGGACTTCAAAGGAAACAATATAAAAACTACGGGGGAAATGAAAAATGAATAAGTGATGTAAAATCAATAAAAACCAAAAACAAAGCCAGATTAAATATGCATGTTTTAATTAACATCATTAATACGTAATTGTTCTTTCTATCGAGATGGATTTATTGGAAATGATTGAGGTCTTGACAGTATCGCTGTAGATCATTTCAGAAACATATTAAACAAAATTTTAAAGAATGTTAAGAAAGTTCCACCGAATTTTACATGCAAACAAGTAACAAAATCTATTTGCAAATATGAATGGATTAAATGCATAATTATGCTCTCTACTGAAGGCATTGAGACTTCTTCGTTGCATCACGAATTATAATGATAGTTAATGTGTCTCGTTCTGTGATCAATTACTAAATGTTATACATAACTCTAATAGATAATTACGTCAAAACGGACCAAAAATAAAATCTTACTATGGAATATGTTATAATTATAGGAGAAAATGAATGACGAAGAAGTCTGGAGCACTAGTTGTCTCTGTTTGTATTACGTTTTGCACTCTCTGCTCTATTGGAATTTACATGTGCATTCAGTACAACGCACCAAGGGAAAGGTAGCAGATATACTGTTATCGAGATAACACCAAATATTGGCATACACGAGTTATTGGGCATCCTTACAGTAGGTTAAAGAGACAGTACTGCTCATTTTGGTATTTTTTTTCCTCACTCCGAATCATCTTATTCCTTCCGAATATAATAAAAAAAAAAGATATGTGAAATCTACTTTTCAACTCAGAAATGCCTGCATGTTTGTCAAAAGTTACACTAGGAACCAAATTTTATTTTGTCCATGGCCAGGAAGCCAAAAATTAAAGGGACATAATTTAAAGATAGTACATGTAATTGTTCTAGATTTGGAAATGCATAAAATTGTTATTTTNATTGTTCTAGATTTGGAAATAAATGCATAAAATTGTTATTTTTAACAGAAAATAACTTGTACGAGTCATTTGGACTCATTTTGATTCTTTTAAAAATTGTTGACAAAATGAGCCGTGCTATGCCTAATATTAAGTTAAGACTCGGATTACAGGCTGTATCAAGTGTGCTGATTTATTTCATCCTATACGTTAATTGGATTATTATTTCATATTTATGGGTGACATTAAGACAGGCTACTATTTGTTAGTGGTTGAACGATGAAGGTTTTAAAATTTATTCTTCATAAAGAGAATAAATAAGTTTAATCATATAGCTCTCGCACATATAAAAGTCAGAATACTTATATAAATTTGGCAATGAAATTTTGAAATTTAATATTTTGCTTATCATACTTTATAAATAAATACAACTTTACTGAAAATTATTATAATACCCAAAATA